>JACYXH010000406.1:880000-902500 GCA_026745465.1 Lota lota | reverse complement strand
CCTAGGTATCTTCCATACAGACCTACAAAGTTCAACACCCTAACCCTCCAAAACTTTAAATGAATGCAGACGGTTCTTTGTTCTGTACGGTTCATCTCGGTCGTGCCACTTTACATCAACAAAACAAAACAAAAAAATGATGCAGGTGTCTTCCCCGTAGAGCCACTCAGACAAGCTGCGAGACGCTTTTCTTTCCATTTCACACTCCTATCACAGTGTTGTCACACAGCTGTCTTTTCATTCAGCACACCGAGCCATCGCTAATAGTTGCAAACTTCAATTCAACCTCCACCCTCAAAGAACCAAATACATAAATAAACTCCATAGATCCAGTCCATTTCAAGGGAAGTAGCACACTGTCACCATTCCAACCTCGGTGTAAATCTCTTTTCAAGCTCCTGCTTCACAGCTCCGATGACTCAGTGTGCGTGTTGTGCTCTAAAAAAAAACCCGAATCCCTTCGTTTCTCCAGTCCCTCCATCTTCCTCCCTCCTCGTCACTTTTCTCTCCTTCCTCTCTCCGCCGCTCTCCGTCTCGGTGGAGACAATTAAAGTGTGACAGGCCTTCATTTAGCAAGTGATGTTTTACCTCGTAAGGACGAACACATGGCAGTCTAATTACCGGCGGACAACACGGGGGCTCGCTGCTTTACTACATCACTACTGATGTACCTGACAGAGGAGGCACGCCACCGCTGAAATTACAGGGATTAATGTTTCCAGGACTTAACACTTCAAATGGGCTCTCTGGTGTAAAGTCCATGTTGAGAGAGCAGGCAGAAAATCCACTTAGGGCTTGGTTTCTCTGGCATTATACCCCCTTTATAGCACAGCACGTTTCAGCTAGCTTTGTTGATGAATGCGAGCCGTTCGACAGGCAAACTTTAATTTGGAGCATTTTGTGTTCGCAACACAGTAATTGTCAGACTGAGAGAGCGAAGAGACTCACGGGGAACGGGCCTTGTAGTCACAGCCAAAAAGACATGTTCAATGGAGCCTTTGAAGCTGTTAAACTGCTTTAATTTCACTTGTGTATAAAGGCTAATGGGAATGGATAAAAAGATGCAAAGAAACACATGCCATGGACACAGACTACTGGTGTTGGTCAAGATTTGATGTAATTCACAACTGGTAACCCTATTATATCACCTTTTACTGGCCAAATTCAATTGTGATTCATCTATGCAATCAAACAAAGACAATTAAACAAAAGTGCCTTGAAAATAAGCACTTTAGAGGTCTTAGCCAAGTTTCCAAATGATGGCTAACCTAAATGCTTTTGGAAGTGGTACAGCAACCTGGGACTGAAATACCACTGACTTTATGGCAGTGCTTTTTCCGCCAGAAAATCAAAAGCCTAAGTAATATTTCCACACTAGCGTGAGGTTGAGCATCTAATCTCGCTTGGCCCCATGAAGTTACAGTTGTGAATGTTCTGATTGGGTCAGCAAGCCCCACAGATGGTGGGGCGGCAGTGGCTCAGGAGGTGCAGCGGTTATCTGGCAAGGAGAAGGTTGCTGGTTCCATCCCTGGCTCCTGGTAGCTTAGTGTCGAGGTGTCCCTGAGCAAGACGAGCTGGCTGCTGCCTTGCGGGGCTGACACCTCCGTCGGTGTGGGAGGAATGGGAATGTGTGGGAATGTGTGGGAATGTGTGGGAATGTGTGGGAATGTGTGTATGAATGATCAAATGTGAGGCAATTATTGTAAATCTTTGAGTTGCCTCTGGTCTGAAAAGCGCTATATAATGCAGTCCATTTACCATTTGCAAGCTTGCATTATGATTGGCTCTCTGAATACTGCTATAGATGCCACAGATGCTGGCAGCATAGGGTTAGGGTTAAGGGGATCCCAGCCAAAAGAGCGTAGGTTTGAACCCCAAAGCCCTCCAGTCAAGAGACCTGCTCCTTGCTTAATGTTAACAATTAAATGTTGATCGTTTGGATAGAATAGTGTTAAAAAGTAGGTCAAATGAAAAGGCAGATAAGACAAGGGTGGTGTCGACTCTTTAAAAATCCAGCTGATGCAAAGGAACAAACATTGGCAGTTGATAGCTGTAATTTGGGCATTGTGGAAGCAAAGTGGAAAAAGAAATGCAACCCACTTACATTGTGTTCTCGTGATGTACTTTATGAAAAACAATAGCTTAAGGGGAACAAATATTACGATTAAGAAAGGAGGCACAGAAGACGTTTCTTCAATTCCTTCACATAATATAGTCAATGGGAAGTTAAAAAGGTTATGAAAACAAACACAAATTTCACGTATTTACTTTGAATGGATTTGTAAGAGACTGATTCTGAGCTCTGATCAAGACCAACTCATTATTACTCAATCTTTTTCAAGTGCTTCAGGAACTTCAACACATCAGGGGAAATAAATAAAAGTTTAGCACATTTGACAAGGCCACAAGTTGTGCCACTGATTCATGAAGGAAATTGTAAATGATACGTTGTAAGTAATCTGAATCTAAATTGAATAGAAAATTAACCAAAACCAAAAGAGATTAGGTTTGTATGAGTAGCAAACTTTTTAAAATGACCTACATTAGGTTAGGAATGAATAATACCACCTTTATTCAATATTGCACCTGATTTATTATAAAGGAAAATGGGTTTTCCATTGAACACATCATCTATATAAAATATGTGTATCTTGAAAAAGTAAATACAAATCACACTTCACATGCCTAATTCAATCACCATCCGTATTCAAAAGGTCACTGAAAGATAGAGAACGTAATCAACGCTCAATCTATAATCCAAACGACAATTTAGCGCCACTGAATAACCAATTTCCTTTTGTCTCTTATATGTAATTTTGTACTTAAAACGCTGTCCCTGAAGGCACTAGCATAATGAGACACATTATCCCAGACCCTGCAGTGGCACACAGTGTATATGGGGCTTATGAATCTAGGGAAGTGAAACAGTGCCATATGGGTTAGGTACACACCACCAACACAGCTTTAGGCTTTGAGAGAGCCACAGAGAAAATGGACCCTCATTGATTTGGCTGAGTTCTCTTTTTCCTTGTTCCACGGTAATAGCCCCAACATTGATCTGCAGTAATATACTTCTGACAATCTCCGCTATAGTCAATACCAAAATACATAAAACAAACTTCCAAACATTACAATCATGCATCCAAACAGCTTGTATTCTTTCAGATGGCATCATATCAACAAAATGCACCCATTGGTGTGTATTGATCTGTTGGGTCTAAAGCAAAGATTTCAGTGGCTCAAAGAGACCCGTGTAATAGACTACTCTCTACGATGGAAAAGTGCAAAGATATGGGGAAGAGCAACCTATTGAACCAGCTATGTGCTGAGCAGGTGTATTCAATCCATGGAATGTATTCGTGTGTATCTTGGTTATGTGCATGATACCAACACCTGAGCCAAGGTTACAGCAGCAGTCTTTGGTAGAGACAAACCCCCCCCCCCCCCCCCCCCCCCCCCCCACCAATATAACCATCTTCACATCTCCCCACATTTTGCAACTTAGCCAAGGTTATCTCTGCAATCTATTCTTATCATCGGCTTGCCATTTGTTCTGTCAGTCCTGTGCCCTCCTACGTAACGCTTGGATTAATTATCCTCACACAGTTTGTAGTCAGGAGCCTGCCACTGTAAATGGCAGATATTTAGATGACTTCTCTTTTTATTTTATTGTATTAATTTGTTTCACAGTGAAAGATGTTTGTTTTTGGGGTTGCTGTTGAAGGGCGTGGCTCACATGCTAACCACTGCTAGCCTCAGGGCGTGGCTCACATGCTAACCACTGCTAGCCTCAGGGCGTGGCTCACATGCTAACCACTGCTAGCCTCAGATGCAATACGGAGCCGGCACAAAGCCAGTTCCAGTAATTTCCGGTGTTTGTTTTCATTTTCTTTTTGTCTTGACTATTTATTTCTGGTTTCCACCCAGTATCATTTAGGAGCATCAGATAATTAGTGAGATGGAAATGAAATTCCCAAATCCAATTTGCATTTTCATGACAAGCTTCATTGACACTGTGATATGTTTCATTCCCTGGTCGCACATTGGAGGAGGAGATACAGAACAGGAGATTAGCAGGAAGCAAATCGAGAAAAAAAGTTTCAATATGTGTCCTGCATGGGTCATCTTCAAAGTACAACTTTGACTCAAGCAGTTTTACCGGTACACTGCTGTGCACTGCTTTACTGCTACAGTGCATGAATTGCATGTTATTATATTGTTGTATTTCACTTCCAAGGCAGACATATTTTTTTTATTATTGCTTGTTATGTATTGCTTTGCAAAAAACGCCTTAAGTTGAATCAGGGGTCTGTACGACGTTGATGTTCCATTAGTCAGACAGTTTGATGCGTAATGGTTTTGGCAAGGAAATGCCTTGTGGTTCTGAACACATCAACATATTACCAGTTCATTAACTCTGCTCCAAACGTCTTTAGCTGCCGAAAACTTGTGTAAAACACTTCAGTGACTTGTTGCATGACACAGGCCTGGTCCATGATGTCAAATCTCTGCAGAACTCCAGAGATTCCTCATCCAATACATAATCAATGGTATCAATCTTTTTCGCACCATAAGCTTAATAGTGAATGTTAGTGGCCATTGTGATTACAATTCATGTGATGATGAATCAGTAAAGAAGGCTCCAATGGTTTTGTTTTCACTAAAAGCTTCCACTTCCTCTTACCTCACTGAGCATGTCACTTAGTGTGACAGAAGAAGCTTTTACTTACTGCCCCCCTCCAGCCAGACTTCTCCGCCTGCAAGCCCAATGAGGAGGAAGTAAGTCACCCGCAACATCAGTCTTTTTCTTACCTTACAAAGGTAGGTGCTTCGAGCAGATTGCCACAACAAATAATCGTCCGACACAAAGTTCAAATCAGAAGCGTGCCTCATCCGTCTGGCCATAAGTTTACATTCCCACACTTTATATACCGTGAACTAAAGAGTATATAACATATAACATATAATCTATATATATATACACTTTATATACTGTGAACTAAAGAGTATATAACATATAACATATAATCTATATATATATACACTTTATATACTGTGAACTAAAGAGTATATAACATATAACATATAATCTATATATATATACACTTTATATACTGTGAACTAAAGAGTATATATAACATATAACATATAATCTATATATATATACACTTTATATACTGTGAACTAAAGAGTATATATAACATATAACATATAATCTATATATATATACACTTTATATACCGTGAACTAAAGAGTATATAACATATAACATATAATCTATATATATACACACTTTATATACCGTGAACTAAAGAGTATATATAACATATAACATATAATCTATATATATATACACTTTATATACTGTGAACTAAAGAGTAATCGAATCATGCCTGTGTCTGATGAACGATGCGTCGTTGTCGGAGCGCCCTCCGTCCTCATGTCCTCATGTCCTCATGTCCTCATGTCATCATGTCCTCATGTCCTCGTAGGTCAGTAAGCCGTGTGGTCGTCCGTCCTCATGTCCTCATGTCCTCGTAGGACAGTAAGCCGTGTGGTCGTCCGTCCTCATGTCCTCATGTCCTCGTAGGACAGTAAGCCGTGTGGTCGTCCGTCCTCATGTCCTCATGTCCTCGTAGGACAGTAAGCCGTGTGGTCGTCCGTCCTCATGTCCTCATGTCCTCATGTCCTCGTAGGTCAGTAAGCCGTGTGGTCGTCCGTCCTCATGTCCTCATGTCCTCGTAGGACAGTAAGCCGTGTGGTCGTCCGTCCTCATGTCCTCATGTCCTCGTAGGACAGTAAGCCGTGTGGTCGTCCGTCCTCATGTCCTCATGTCCTCATAGGTCAGTAAGCCGTGTGGTCGTCCGTCCTCATGTCCTCATGTCCTCGTAGGACAGTAAGCCGTGTGGTCGTCTGTCCTCATGTCCTCATGTCCTCGTAGGACAGTAAGCTGTGTGGTCGTCCGTCCTCATGTCCTCATAGGTCAGTAAGCCGTGTGGTCGTCCGTCCTCATGTCCTCATGTCCTCATGTCCTCGTAGGTCAGTAAGCCTTGTGGTCGTCCGTCCTCATGTCCTCATGTCCTCGTAGGTCAGTAAGCCGTGTGGTCGTCCGTCCTCATGTCCTCATGTCCTCGTAGGACAGTAAGCCGTGTGGTCGTCCGTCCTCATGTCCTCATGTCCTCGTAGGTCAGTAAGCCGTGTGGTCGGAGCGTCCTCATGTCCTCATGTCCTCGTAGGTCAGTAAGCCGTGTGGTCGTCCGTCCTCATGTCCTCATGTCCTCGTAGGACAGTAAGCCGTGTGGTCTGTCAGGTGTTACACAATCACACGTGCTGCAGAGAAACAAATGAGGCCCGCATCCACACACAACGCCAGACAATATTTTATTTATGTGCTGGCTTTGTATCTTTGTGTGCGGTAGTGCATACATGTGTGTGTGCATGTGTGTAACAGTAATTCATAATTTTAATCTGCCTGTCGTTCTGCCTCTCTTTACTTTCCTGTGCTCCCTCTCTCTCTCTGTTTATTCTGTAGTCTCTCTCTCACACACACGCTAACTCTCTAGCTCAAAGTGTATTAATCTCTGCTCTTGCATGTTCAACAATTACTGAACCATACTGAGGCTTCCAGAATGATGATTAACAACAGTAATTACTGCATCGTTTGGTGTTTGTGAGCTTTCCACATTCAATATTGAATTATTTCACACCCACAGTCAACCATGGAAATCGATCCCCCCCCTCCCACCTTCAAAAATACTTTTCTTGTGTATTTGTGAAACTAGTTTGAATGTAATCACTACTGCGTTTGTTCTAGGGATGAAGAGGTCAGCTTGATGCCCACAACAATTGTCTTCTACTTGCAACCGCTGAGTTATAAACTCTTCAACTCCCAGCCTCCCCAACCTGCCAAGTTGTCTATTTCTCAAACAGGAATGTTTTCTATTATTAGTATTATATGCAGGCGGTTATTAACCATACAAGGTGGTTATTTCGTTTGGATTGTTGTTCCCAAACAGCTTCCTAACAGCGAAGGATGTGAAGGAGTTTTTCTGTAAGCCTCTGACTGATGTTCTGAGCCTTGCAGCAGAAAGCGTGAGTCATCAGCACGAGGCCCACCGCTCTGAGACTAAACCTCATCCAAATAACCAGCGGCCGTGTTCCCATCATGGCCCTATCTGCCAACATTTTTATCAAAATCGAATGAATTGATCAAATGGCAGGATCTCGCTGAGCGTCGTCCAGTTTCTAACCGGGGGGGGGGAGGGGGGGGGGGGGGACGTCTGCCGGAGCCTGCATCGACTCCTTCTCAGGGGCCACGCCCAGGAGAGCGGTCATGTGACCTATGCGTGGACATCGCGGAGAGCTCAGCTCAAATCCATACGGGAGAGGGAACGGCCGACGGTCTGAGCTTAACAGATGGAAACAACGAATCGGAATCATACTGTTGCCATATTTTACTGAACTTGCACGCTTGTTTCCTGCCGTCTCCCTCGCTCCGTTCCTTCCTGGCTTGTCATATTTGGTTTCAGAGAGATCACCTCGCTTGTGCCTTGAGGGAGCTTCAGGCCGGTGTCACTTTCAGTTACACACGGCGCGTGAAGAGGCAGGCGTTGCACCAGTGGTCTCAGATCTGGGAGAAATCAGGTCAAGTGTCTGAGTCTCCATGCCACCGTGGTGCTCCTGAAGAGCAGGGCGCAGACTCTGGGAAAGGCGGAGGGGTTACGGCAGCATCACCAGCCTCAAGCGCGGCACGGACAGAGAACATGCAAATGAAAAATGAAAGCAAGAAAAAAGAAAAAGAGACAAAAGAAAAAGAGAGAAAATAAAGAAAATGGTGGTAGCTTGGAGCTCGGGTTTACATAATTAGCACAAAGAGCTTTGTTGAGAAAAACGAGTTAGCTTGATGTAATTCTCCTTGTTTAACGGTGGAACAGTGCTGTAGACAAAACTGTGTTGGTATGTATTTCCAAAAAAGAAAAATCATAGAAAATATAGTAATAATATTTTCAGCTTATCTACCTCGAGGACTACAGTGTTGGTCCAGAAACATGAATCTAAAAAACAATTGTACCTGTGATATATTGCGCATTTGCATTGTGAAATGCAAAGAGGTGCAAACCAGCACCAGGGATTGTGTATCTGCCGAAAAGGAAATGGGTTCCCTGGCACAGCAGCCAGTTGCCGGGTCCTTTAGCTACCCCTAGTGGCAGGTCTCCTTCACTCTGAGCTTTTATTTTGAAACCGAGATGGCTGGCTGACGGATGAACTATTGAGCTGTCTCCGTTAAAACAACAGCAGAGACCTCTGGATCAGATGGAGATGATGATTTCATTGAATTTTAAGATATATCGTGCTAAAAGTGGTATAAAAGGCATGCTTTCGTGTGTGTTTGCATGCATGCGCCTGCCTGCTTGTTTCCGTGTGTGCTTCGAGTGTGCGTGTCCATATGAATTTATATTGTGAAATAATAGCTCTAGTATGCATCATGTTACATTTGTGTCTACGAATACCACCATCAGGCCTGCACAAGCCCGGGGAGCCAGCCAAGTTGATATTGACACACAGACTCCCCAGACTGCACACTGATTGTTTGGGCAACAGCCCCCCCCCCCCCCCCCCCCCCCCCCCCCCCCCCTGTTCTGCAGTGAAAACACCAGGGAGAAAAAGGAGAAAAACTGTCGCTTATAACAGATCCATCCATCTGCTCACTCATTAGTTTTCCAGAGGCCACCTTAGTGCAGCGTCAGCAAAGAGCAACTCTTGGAGTGACCGTGGGCAGCGCAGAGCCACCAGAACCCGGACCACCAGAACCTCTCTAAGCACTTTTTAACCGAAGAACCGTCTGAATAACTGAATAAAAAGACAGGAAATAAAATGCATTATATCCACTTATTTATACACACACACACACACGCGCATACTGACAGCCATACACTCACACACACACACACGCCTACGTGCACACACATACACGTGGACATACACACACACAGACACATACTCTGACACACACAAACATCTGAGTTTGAGTTATTGAAGTCAGGTTCTGAATACCGGGCCGTTGTGGCTGGATTGGTGAAAAAGTGGTGAGTGATATTCTAAATAAAACTCTGTGTGTGTGTGTGTGTGTGTGTGTGTGTGTGTGTGTGTGTGTGTGTGTGTGTGTGTGTGTGTGTGTGTGTGTGTGTGTGTGTGTGTGTGTGTGTGTGTGCGTACGCGCGTGTATGGAAGGCCAAAGGGGTCATGAACGCCTGCTTAGACGTGTGTGTACACGAAATTTCATGCGCAAATGCGGACAAAGCACGTGAAATGTCGTGTACATATGTGAACGTGTTAACATGTACACATTGGCACATACAATTTCACGTGATTATGTGCACAAAATCACGTTAAATTCGTGTAAGGTTACAGGCCGTATTCGGATAAATACGTAGAAGTGGGCGTGGTTTATGGCCTGGATGCGCTGATTTCGCACGTGGCTCTTTCCGGAGATCCTCGGCAGTCTTCGTCTTTGTTGCTGGCCCACAACTATAGATCGTCTCATTGTCTCAAGGCACGCTATATCATATTATAATTACACCATGCAGCATTCACTTTCTTGTCGTTACAAGGACTTTCTTTCTCGTTATATCGATATCAATTCTTGTTATAAAGAGGTCTTTCTTTGACCATTGATAATCCACTCTGAAGTTGTATCTATGAATGAAATTCCTGCTGAGTGGATGACACTATATCCTTATTGTCGCCAACCCCACCTTGAAATGAACAGACAGTTCAATCGATTCATTTTCGTTACTATGCGCAAAATAGTCTCCCAATTGAAATGCATGGGTTTAGTGTCGTTCTGAGTAGCACTAAAAAAGTCGGACAATCGTGCTCCTGGACACGATTCAAGGGACACCTTCCCGTGACTATGAGAACGAAAAGGCGTGATACCGGGTTGTCGTGACTGATCGTTTCCCAACAGTCAAGGAAAACCACGTCTTGCAGACCAGAGATAACTCAATAGCGCCCTCGTTTCTTCTGTTCGTTTTCATTACATGAGCAATAGTTGCGATCGCATCTTGTTGAACCTATGCGGCTCGTTTTGCCGGTTCATCCTCACACCGCTAGAGTAAAGTCATCCGGTTGATGAACGGTCACACTTCTGACAGGAAATAAAAAGAAGGCTCCTGTGAGCTCTCACTGCGATGTCGCTGAAAAGGCCCCGGGTCGAACAAAACGACGTCAATCACCGACCACCGTTTAATTACTGGCCAAGAAATGCCTTCCTTCTGCTAATCACTGCCCTCGACGTCGTACGTGTGACCAAAAAGCACGTGAAATTTCACACGCTTATGTGACTGTGTTAACACGTACCCTTTGGTACACGAAAGTTCACGTGCTTTTTGTGCACATAAGCGCGTGAAATTTCACGTTTTTGTGTGGACATGAGCACGTGACATTTCACGTGCTTTTTGGTCACAAGTACGACGTAGACGGCAGTCATTAGCAAGAGGAAGTCATTTCTTGGCCAGTAACCAAATGGTGGTCGGTGATTGTTGTCGCTGTTTTGCGCACGAAATTTCGTGTAACACGCCTAACCAGGCGTTTATGACCCCTTTGGCTTTCCATGTGCGTGCGTGCGTGCGTGCGTGCGTGCGTGCGTGCGTGCGTGCGTGCGTGCGTGTGATTGAGGCTTGAAGCAGTGGCAGTAATTACTGAGGGACAGAGTACTAGAGGGTGACGAAACCGGCGATTACAATCCACAGACATGTGATTACATTTAAATAGAGAAAGGGTGCAAAGTTCACACACACACACACCCACACACACACACACACATTCACTTGCACATAAATGCACACACATGCAAATGCACACACACAAAGACACACACACATGCGCACACACGTAGAGACACACAGAAGTGTGTGGGCGCATTGGGAGGCTGAGTCAAAAGGAGGGATCCTTGTATATTGTTGTATTGTGTGCAGTGCAAATAAGCACGTGAAAAAACAGTTTCACATCCAATCAGAGTGCTTATTTAATAAGAATAGTTTTCATTTGATTACAACGCAAGGATGGCAGTAGGGTGTACACTATGACTGACACGTTGTAGGTCACGTTTTTTTCGATCCATTTCCAAACTAACTTTGCGTCCTGCTGAGGGCACACTGGGTGCTCATTAGAGGGATCCTATTGGACGAGAGTGGGTGCTCATTAGAGGGATCCTATTGGACGAGAGTGATTGTGAATCGGTCCGTACTGCTCATATACAGACAGCCTTTAACATGTAGACACAATGACATTCAGATACAGGGGGTCTAACACACACACACACACAACACACACACCAAACACACACATACACACAACACACACACACACACACACCACATACCAAACACACACACACACACAACACACAACACACACCAAACACACACACACACACAACACACAACACATACCAAACACACACACACACACCAAACACACACACACACACCAAACACACACACACACACACACACACACACACACACACACACACACACACACACACACACACACACCAAACACACACATACACACACACACACCAGACCCTCAGGCCCCTGAGTAAGCCAGCAGCAGATCCAGGTCTGATCACTCGGGCTCTAACCGGATGAGTGGAGTAATGACAGGATCAGGGGCGTCCCAAAGCTTCAGGAGACAAAAGTGGCGTTTTGGAGCAACACTCTGCCTCTCCACCTTAAGTAGGTCATGGCTGCTCCTGTTTTGCAGTTGCAGCAGGCGATAGACTGACTGGCCACAAAGACGCTGTTTAATGTTTCACCCCACTGCAATATTGCACTGAATTCAAATGCATAGAAAAATTGAGTCATTAATAACAAATAGCACAGTTAGTCATTTCCTGGGCACACAGGCACACACGCACACACACAATCACATTAGCATATGCACACACACACACACACACACACACACACACACACACACACACACACACACACACACACACACACACAGCTTCTCGCATTTTATAGCCAATGTGAGTTGAAACACAGAAATTGTAAAGTGCTCCATAATTGCAGTATTGTGCTGCAGTTATCATTTGTAATAATACACTTTTTAAGTAAACATTTGAAGTAATTATTGCTCATTAAAGTGAAAGCCGGAGCGAGGTGAGAAACACAGAGAGAGAGTTAGATAGCAGGGGAGCAGAATCATTAAACTGATACTTAAGACTTTGTAAAACATTATTTGGTCTCTATTATTACAGATAGATCAAATATCTCATAGATGCTATTCTCATATTACATGCAGAAGTATTAGTAGTATTAGTATTCGTATTCGTATTAGTAGTAGTATTCTTAATAGTATTCATATTCATATTAGTATTAGTATTCATATTCATATTAGTATTTGTATTTGTATTTGTATTCAAGTTAGTATTCATATTAGTATAAGTATTCATATTAGTATTAGCATTCGTATTTGTATTCGTATTAGTATAAGTATTAGTATAAGTATAAGTATTAGTATTCGTATTAGTATAAGTATTAGTAGTATTAGTATTAGTATTAGTATTAGTATAAGTATTCGTATTCATATTAGTATAAGTATTAGTAGTATTAGTATTAGTATTCGTATTCATATTCATATTCATATTCATATTCGTATTAGTATAAGTATAAGTATAAGTATTAGTATAAGTATTAGTATTAGTATAAATATTAGTATAAATATTAGTATTAGTATAAGTATTAGTAGTATTAGTATTAGTATAAGTATTAGTATTAGTATTAGTATTCGAGTTAGTATTAGTATAAGTATTAGTAGTATTAGTATTAGTATTAGTATAAGTATAAGTATTAGTATTCGAGTTAGTATTAGTATAAGTATTAGTATTAGTATTCGAGTTAGTATTAGTAGTATTTGTATTAGTATTCGAGTTAGTATTAGTATAAGTATTAATAGTATTAGTATAAGTATTAGTATTAGTATTCGAGTTAGTATTAGTAGTATTTAGTATTAGTATTAGTATTAGTAGTATTTCTATTAGTATTCGAGTTAGTATAAGTATTAGTAGTATTAGTATAAGTATTAGTATTAGTATTCGAGTTAGTATTAGTAGTATTTAGTATTAGTATTAGTATTAGTATTAGTAGTATTTCTATTAGTATTCGAGTTAGTATTAGTATAAGTATTAGTAGTATTAGTATAAGTATTAGTATTAGTATTAGTATAAGTATTAGTAGTATTAGTATTAGTAGTATTAGTTTTGCCGAGAGGAGAGCTTGCTGGCTGGGTTGTTTTTCTAAATCGGAGGTGCTTTATTTTCAGAGACTTTAATTTATGCACAGCCCATGTTGGCCCCTCTGTGGAGTACTGGCATCATGCTAGAAGTCCCAGTAGACATTAACAACAGCCATAGGCCACTGGTCAACCCCCTTTTCACACCACGGTTGAATCATTTGGAAAAAGATGTCACTCGTCTGCTATTAAGTGCTTTGCTGCGTCTGGCCTGGGGTGGGGGCTGGGGTGGGGGCTGGCCAAGACAAATAACCCTCTTGCCGTGTTCCTTGAATCCCTGCCAGGTTAAACAACTACAAACGTCAGCTACAAAGAACAGCTGCAAACACCAGCCGCTGCTGTGCGCTGGCATTCATTTTGCTCTTTTTTTGTCCGTTGTTCTTCTTCTTTTGCTTCCGCTGTTCGTTTATGTTTTGCCGCCCATTTGGGTAGCGGGAGAAATGACAGACGACCTTGTGACTGTTTTACTCCTGATTCCCCCATCAACACCTTGTCCACTCATATTTACCATAATGATTAACAGCATTCACTCAAATGTATCATGAGGATTGACAGTATTTACGTATATTTATCCTTATGATGAACAGGATTCACATTTTATTGATGGAATGCAGAGGTGCATTCTTGTAACCTTTGACTTCAACCGAAACGACCAAGAAACATTCAAAAACCACTACTTTATAGCAGAGCACTTGTGTCACATCTTAGGGATAAGCCACAGCTATCCGGTCACCTCGAAACCCCTCACATGACAACATGCGGCCTCTAGCGAGCAACTCTGGCATGTTTGAGACTGAAGCATAATTACAGCCGATGCCAGATGGACATTAGGTCGCAGAATGGAAGTGAGGCCGTGTGTCAACGTGGACTGCATTAATGGGCTTTGTTTGATCCTTTGCTCTGGCACAAAAGAGACAGATTACAGGGTAATTAGGCCAAGAGTAGATGGAACAAGGCATTGTGGCGGTGAAAAGTCTCTGTCAGTCAACGCTGTATTAGGCACGGTGGAAAAAAATCGCATTACTTTGCGAATAAAGCTTTAACAGACGCATACTTTATCACTGGTGTGATTATGAAGCCACAGTAGATATCCGTCGTGGTCAAAAGGAGCAGGCATGCCACTCTAAAGCATCAAACAGTCCCTTGTCCCAGTGCTATCACCCCAATAGGTTCATCAAGGCAGGGAGCTGCAAATAAAAACGGGTATCTTTCATTTTAATCCCAGCAATTTCCAATATAGATGTGGATATTTCCATGCTGACTGCAGAGCGGTCAATTGACCAGATGTCCCCCTCATAGCAGTTTCCACATAGCATGCAGAATACATTATGGGTGTTTATTTCAACCCAGTTTAGTGTTGTCCTTCAGATATCATCCAATACCCACTGCCTGCCCAAACTCAGGCCAACCCCTCATCACATGACATGACATTACATTACACACGTTACACCACATGACATTACATACATGACATGACAACACATGACATAACATTACATTACACCACATGACATTACATACATGACATTACAACACATACGTTACACCACATGACATTACATACATGACATTACAACACATACGTTACACCACATGACATTACATACATGACATTACAACACATGACATTACATACATGACATTTCGTTACACCACATGACATTACATACATGACATGACAACACATGACATAACATTACATTACACCACATGACATTACATACATGACATTACAACACATACGTTACACCACATGACATTACATACATGACATTACAACACATACGTTACACCACATGACATTACATACATGACATTACAACACATACGTTACATACATGACATTACATTACACCACATGACATTACATACATTACATTACAACACATGACATTACATACATGACATTACATTACACCACATGACATTACATACATTACATTACAACACATGACATTACATACATGACATTACATACATTACACCACATGACATTACATACATGACATTACAACACATGACATTACATACATGACATTACAACACATACATTACATACATGACATTACAACATATGACATGACATTACATTACATACATGACATTACAACATATGACATGACATGACATGACATTACATACAAGACATTACAACATATGACATGACATTACATTACATACATGACATTACAACATATGACATGACATTACATTACATACATGACATTACAACATATGACATGACATTACATACATTACACCACATGACTTTACAATGCAGTGACATTACATTACACTACAATACATTAAATGACATTACATAACATTGTATTAATTAATGTAGTGACATGACTGAATGAATATACATGTGTATGTGGATATTTTCTTGAAACAAATAAATCTTTATCAAACCGCAAGGGGATCTTGAACAAGGTACCCAGGCAGCTAATCAAACCAGAGCGCATCTCTGGTTCCACATCGCGACATCAGAGATGTCGTAAAGTGTCTGGAAGGCAATTACCAGGCCAATAAAAGAATGCCACCAAGCATTGTGATGGTCTATTCCCCTGTGTCGCTGCTATTCTTGTCAAAGCTTCCCTGCTTCCTTCCAGCCCGGCTCATTAGGTCTTCACACCAATCAAAGCAGATGCCCGGACGCTCTGGTCAAGCAGTGCTGGGTACACCTGAGAGCTGGACCCAGCTAATGGAAGAAGGGAACTGAGGATGTTAACGTCCACACAAAATGAAATGGGGCTGGGATCTGGAAGTTGTCTCGTGGTTGGATGTTTTGTGTCCAAGTTTATGAATGTTTGGATTTAAACCCAGATCACCTCAATCGACCTGTAGGCATCCTTTAGCAAGGCATCCCTAAACCCTATCTGCTCCTTAATGATCTGTCTCTGTACTGTCTAACCCCTACCTGCTCCTTAATGACCTGTCTCTGTACTGTCTAACCCCTACCTGCTCCTTAATGACCAGTCTCTGTACTGTCTAACCCCTACCTGCTCCTTAATGACCTGTCTCTGTACTGTCTAACCCCTACCTGCTCCTTAATGACCTGTCTCTGTACTGTCTAACCCCTACCTGCTCCTTAATGACCTGTCTCTGTACTGTCTAACACCTACCTGCTCCTTAATGACCTGTCTCTGTACTGTCTTACCCCTACCTGCTCCTTAATGACCTGTCTCTGTACTGTCTAACCCCTACCTGCTCCTTAATGACCTGTCTCTGTACTGTCTAACCCCTACCTGCTTCTTAATGACCTGTGTTTCAAAGAGAAACAAGAACAAACAATACCTTTTAGGCAAAGACATTTAATGATGAACTTGTGCTTTAAGCCTAGAAAAGTGCCTTAGAATCTGAATTGAGAGAGGAAGTTGTTTAACTGTGAAGCAAACCATTGTGTCATTGTTCTAATGCACCACACATGCCACACACGTGAATGACAGCCCAGCTAATGGAAACAGCTTTGGCACATTTGTTCGGAGTCAAATAGCTTCCTTTATTGCACTGATCTGCTTTGCTGAAAAACATGATAATTAAAAGATAGACTGGTAAATCAGTTTAGCAATAATGCCCCTAAAACATGTTGGAATTGCAAAATACATATTTCTAATACTCGCTATGAAGTGTGTTCTTGTCGACGTTAATAAATGAAATTGCAGCCATGCTTTTGTGTACCCACCTCTCTCGACAGCTGTTCATCTCAGTGGCTCCTATGGAAAATCTAATTTTACACACCATGGCTTTTGAAGATTACTTTCTGTTTTCAACGCCCAGTTTTGATGAAGACATTGTGATTTTACTAACCAGTAAATACACTTCATTGTCATACAGCACAGGAAGAAACACATACATCACACATCTATCCAAAGTGGTTGGAAATGCAGATAGAGGCACAACAACTCTGCACTGCAATTCACCTCTCCTGTTCTGTGTTCTACTGTAGTTCTACTGTAGTTCTACTGTAGTTCTACTGTAGTTCTACTGTTTCACCAGATTGTGGATGTCAGATGTGGGCAGGCATACATGGATAGAGAGAGAGAGAGAGAGATAGAGAGAGATAGAGAGAGACAGATAGCGAGAGAGAGAGAGAGACAGAGAGAGCGAGAAAGATATAGAGATAGAGAGATGGAAAGAAAGGGAAATAGAGAGAGAGAGAGTGAGTGAGATAGATAGATAGATAGAAGGATGGACGGACGGACAGACAGTCAGACAAACAGTCAGTCAGACAGATTGACAGTCAGACAGACAGACAAACAGTCAGTCAGACAGACAGACAGTCAGACAGTCAGGCAGACAGGCAGGCCGACAGACAGTCAGACAAGGCTCTTATATTTTCCACATCACTGATTGGTCCTCAGCCCTCCTTCTCCAGCCTGGTGTACAGCCGTCCTCAGGGCAGATGTGTCAAGCTATCAAAGGGCTCACCATTAGGCCTGTTCACCTCCACAGTAGACTGATGGGCTAGTGTGTGAACAATGATTAAGCACACTTTCTAATGTTGCTGGGGTTCATTCAGAAAAGAGCCCAAAGCGAAGCAGCCCATATTGAGATCATATTTTTCTCGCTAATTAGCATGACATGCTAGTCTCTTGTGAGAGCACTTCATTACGGCTATTATAAAGGGGGTGTCCTTTCAAAAGAGAACATTTACTACAAAACTGTAGGCTACTATGGAACAAAATGAGGCGACTACAGAAATGTAACAATATTTATCAACACGCTTAACAAAGAGTGTTGTCAGATTGTACATGCTACAATCTGACTGACTGTCTGTCTGTCCATCCTATCTATCTATCTCTCGCTCTCTATCTCTCATGATAAACTGCATTGCTCTATTCTTTGTAACATGGTACGGTGTATATTTAATACGTCCAGAAATGCTCAAAATTCGTACAAATGAAAGTGTTAAGAACTACACCATGGCCTTGCATTGTTGTGTGTGGGTGTTTGTGCGATAATGAGACTGATCACTGACTAGATAATACAAAACATATACATAACAGAATTACCTCAATATTTACAGCCTCTTTGGCTCCTGCCAGAGGATTCTTTTGGGAGGACTTAATTTAGTTTCTTTTTTGGAAGCAAATACATAAAAAGTAGTTCATTTTATTTTCCTTTCCTCCCTCCCTCCTTTTCATCCGTTGAATTGGCTGATTAAAAAACAGGGCAAAGGGAAGCTTTGAATGGAAGACCTCACTTGATTGGCAGGTCACGCTCCATGAGACAATAGAAACAGGAAGTGGAAACATGCCCTCTTGACCAATCGAGTGTGGCGATGCAGACCCCTTTCATAATCCTTCAAATCCTAACTAAAGCAGTACTTTTGACAGGCCTTTTGTCTCTTAAACCATTTTTACTTGTATGTAATACTATTTAAATTGGTTATGTATTACCCAGCATGCTGTTCTGTACATATCTGTAGGCTACTACTATCATCTGGTATTCTCATTCTGCATGTTTTTCACAAAAAACATCTACCAAACAATTACTGACAATATGATTTGTTACTAGTCCGACATCCTGATTTCATAAACACCTGGTTTTTTGGTATCAAATGTTGATCTAAGACAAAAAAACCCTGCTTATATAGGACCATGCATAAATACAGTGAGCAGGACAATGAGGTGATTAGACTCATGAATTATTGCTTGCTGTATATCTACAAATGCCAAGCAGCTGCTCTGGCATGACTAAAATAAACGGGCAAACAAATATGCAGGTAGCATTCCTGATTTGACATCCGCCATTTTTTTATTTATTTTTTTGAATATTTTGCAAATAGTCCTGAATGTTTTATAGCCATGTGCAAATGGAGTGCAGTAATTGTGCAGCTGTAAATGTGGGTGGATACATATGCCTCTGTGTTCACAGTGCGATTGTGTGTATGTGTGTGTGGGCATGCACGGGCGGGTATGTGTGCATGGATGCATCTGTGTGCATGTGTACAAGCATGTTTGTGTGTTTGTTCCTACATGCAAGTATGCAGTAGAATTGTCTCTAGACTTGACTGCAAACAGATATCCCGTTTAGATGTGTTGTGTGGGATTAGAACGTTGTGTAGTGCCATCCAGAGAGAGGAGGTTGAATGTGCAGACTTCCATTGGGGAGTGTATTGAAGGTGCATGGGCGATACAACAAAGTGACAGGGCCAACTCTCAAAAGGTCTCATTAGATCAGTTCTAACATTGCATCAGCTAAAGCCACGGGCCTTCTTCTTTAGTTTAGTTGGATTTATTATGAATGTATTTATGCTTTCCCCTCTCTGGTGTTGAAGCCATGCAGGGTTATATGCAGCTCCCCCTGGCTGGTATTGCATGTATGTTGAAGAGTTTCCTAAGATGCACTATGTGTTGAGATTTGTCTTGGCTTTTTTGCTGGTTGCTTGTCTGCGATCACGTGACATGGAATGAAGTGGAGATCATCCACACATAAGTCAGTGCTATCAAAGTAAACGATAAATATGTGTGTGTGTTTGTGTGCGTGTGTGTGTGTGTTATGTCCTTCTAATGACCTGTGGTCAGGTAACTCGTTCTGGATCAATCATGTGCAGAAGAACAACCGCAGCCTATGAGACCTATAGGAATCAGCTTCTGGCCAGCAATACTTCACACCTCAGCTTAAAGTCTTCAATCAAGGTAAACAGTGACATGAGCGCCAGACGATCCGTGATGGTGGAATGGGATCCTTTGAAAGCAGATGCAGAGCTGCTGTATTTATCAAATAATTCATACAGTTCTTTGTTTTCATCACGATTAAATGCAAGTGCCAGTAGCTAATGCTTGCTTGTTTTGGAAATGGAATATAGATGGCGGCGAAAAACGAAATGTGTTGTTTGTTTTGAGCACGTCTTGTCCGATAGGATTTTGTGTCTTCAGATTACATATTAATGATAATCACTTTCCAACGGAAACACATTATCAGCGCTGGTTTTAACGCACACATCAGTGTAAAAACAACATAATGGCTGGGTAATTAGGAATTGTGGTCTGAAATGTAGATTGAGAATATCACAGCCTCACACTATTATAAACAATTTGTGATATCTAACAAGAACAGATATGCTCAATTTAGTTTTTCTTTGGTCTTTTGTCTTGTTGTTTGTTGCTATTCATTTATACTTTTCAGAAATATTATTTCATGTTATGTTATGTGAATAAAAAATGAATTCATGCACAACAACTCAATTAACATCCCTATAAATAGTGTTTCTGCGCGAGTGACTCAAGCTGCGATGATCAAATCCCTCTCAGACACTTTGCATCTGATATATTAAGGTCAACCCTGACCCCACCACCCCTTGGCCTCTGCTTACTACACCGGGTGCTCCTGTCAGCAGCCTGGGACCTGCTGTGAAGCCCCGATCCTGACCTGAAGGGGCTATCATACACGAGAGCATGCTCTGGGTCCAAGCTACATCTTGCTAATGGACCCCGGCTGGCCTCAAGCTTGCCTGAATAAATAGAACTCGCACAATCACAGTGCCTTGAGTCCTGACAAGGGCTGTTCACACCGTGCCAGAGTAATCTCGGGCTAAATTGGCCTTTGGTTCTTCTCTTGCCTCGTAAGTATGCCTCCAGAAAGGTTATGTGAGAAATAGCCTTTCTTAGCTTTTGTTAATTTGTCCTTCAGTGTTTTCATCTATTTTATGGAGTAAGGTGTATAGTGAGGTATATTGTGAGTGTGCGGAGTGTGAGGAGAAGGTTGATGGCAAAGACGGCATTAAAAAAGAAAGACCCTATGTATTTTGTAATATAAGATCATATAAAATCGTGACTTGAAAAAGGCTTTCTTGACAGAGGCATTGATATCTGCATCATTGTCTGGGCTGGTGTGGGTCGACACAATGGCCTCTGTTTAAAAACCAAAGGATGGCTTGATTTAAAATCCCATTTGCATTGATGTTTTGTTGCACATTCTGGAGGTAAACTATAATGTGGTTAAGGGTCTTTTAGTGGTCAATTGATCCCTCTAGAGGCTGTGTAGATTTAAAACTGTCGGTGTTTCGTACACAATAGGTACACAATAGAACACACTAGGCCAAATAACATCTATCCATCCATTCAGGGCCAGTGTATCCCTAAACAATATAGTATATTGTTTATTTGTCAATTGAGGCGAACATGACATCCATACGCGATCATACAACACACTAAAAGGCCTGGAAGGGAAGCATCGTTGGCATTCTGGACCAAAAAAAACAGAAAAACATATTACACTGTTTTGTCACACATGCACAATAGCATCTTCAAAAAAGCAACAGAATCTCAGTGCGATATTAGACACAGTCAATCAGCGGCTAATTCCCTAAACACTGCATCCGTTCCATTTGGCATTTCTGTGTTACTGTGCGTGTGGCGCTCATTGGGCTCCTCGCCACTCCCCGCGGCGAGTAAAGGGTGTGTGCGCGACGCGCTGGGCTTTTGAGTGGATAATGCCAAAGCTCCACGGCTCAAATTGGGTTCCAGCGCGACCGAGTGCGGTGACCACTGTCCCTGTGAATGTCACATGCTGGCCTGTCTGGCGCCGTCGCTGGCACAGAGTGGGGAGGAAAAGAGAATGCCATTATCGTTAGTGCGATGGCCACAGACCAAGAAGAGGGGGCTAAAGAACGCAACACACGGCGGATTGTTTACGATTGATTACACGCTCATAAACCACTCATCGCTAACAAGGAGTATTATCCAGTAATCAATAGATGCTAAGTCGCTAGGATTTTCTAAATGTTCTTCTCTTCTGGCCCCTCCTGTTTCTGACCTATCAGCCTCTTGTGCTTCACCTGCCACTCATCCTGGGCTTACTGAGGACCTGACAGAGGACCACTCATCAGCTCTGCTGGGGTGGCTGTGGTCACGGTGAAAACAGACCCAGCGGTGGGCTATTGAACCGTCGGCAGCTTAGAGTTTAATAAAAATACAGCCCAATAAAAGAGGACAGGCAACCTTTGGGTGAATGGCCTCACCCACAAAGCCCAACGTGGGGCAACCATCGCCGAGTCCAACACGCGAGAAGAAGGTTAACGTTGTTAGCATGTCGTAGGAGAAGGAAAAGCTAGCATGTCGCATGGCAGTTTGAAAGCTGATATTGATCCTGTATCAATAACAGGTTCTTAACAGTTAACAGTTCTTACCCCAACTGCAGCGCTCACATTTAGATTCTGCTTTTTTTGTTCAGTGGCATTGTTGTCTGTAA
>JACYXH010000406.1:802500-872500 GCA_026745465.1 Lota lota | reverse complement strand
TGATAAATGAACGAATTATCCCGTTCCATCCGCAAAGAGCTGTTGTCATTGTTAACCATCGAATATCAAAACACATCTATTTCCTTCCAGCGGCTGTCTATAGCATCAAAGTCAAAAGGATATGTAATTGGATGCTGATACGGCCCAATATTAATCATCATTTTATTGTCAGGCTCAGCAGTGAACTGGCCTTACCAAGGCTATTTGGTCCAAGATGGAGTATGTAGAGGAGAAAAGACCAATTTCCATGTCATGAATGGAAAGTTCCCTAAATCACTTTGGAGGGATTTGCCATCAATCACAAAACCATTTCTCCTGAGCTAGGAATCGAAAAAGGAGACAAAGACATCGAGGAAGAGAGAGAGAGAGAGAGAGAGAGAGAGAGAGAGAGGAGAGAGAGAGAGAGAGGAGAGAGAGAGGAGAGAGAGAGGGAGAGGGGTGAGGATAAAGGTAGAACAGGATATGGTAAAGAGAGCGAGAATAGGTTGGACTACTCTATTACCTGAGTGCATTTCAGCATGAATAATGATGAATGACGTAAAGGCACTTAGGGGTTGCCTTAAACGGATAACAGCATGAATCATGTGGTGCAACAGCAATGTGTTAACGTGTATTTAACATTTAGGGCCACCCATAGGGTGCAATACTTATCCAATCAATGCCAAGGAACTTCAGGGGCTTGATGAAATATTTAATTGAGGGAACAATACCCCTGCTTCCGGTATTCCACACTGAGCCTGATGTATTTCCAACAGCGCTGGCCACTCCCCGGCCATGCCTAAAAAAATAGAGGGGCTTTTAGTGTCTTGCTGGGATATACATGCCTCATCATTATTCCTGCACTGTATCGCAGTAAGACTCCTAAACTGTCTGCAGCGGTCCCGAGGGACCAGCCCTAATACCTCCTCCACAGTCCCTTAACCACCGTAAGAATGGGCTGCAGTTTTACCACGCAGCCCTCTGCAGATCACAACACTGCTGAGAGACACGTTTACAACATCATGAGGCTTTCCCAGGCGTTTCTGGGGGGGGGGGGGGGGGGGGGTCCTGCCATCTCTTCATGAGATGAAAACTTTCAGAGTTAAAAGACTCGTCTCTTTCTTCGTTTCAGTCTGTCCGTCCATCTGCTCACCGAGCGCAGAAGACGCCGGTATATTTGCTCTAAGCTAGACAGTTATAAGTCATAAGAGTGTGCTCTAAGTGGGGATAAATATAATTTACCTTCTCGATTGCGTCCCAGAGAAACTCGTCTGGCCAACCCCGACTTTATTAGCTCGGCTTTATTGCAAACGGTGGAAGAACACAGAACGTGACATATTCATCTTCACCTTAGATTTTATAGCGCATTTATAATGAGACTGGCTTTTGGGAAAATGAACCTCAATCCACAACCAGCAATTAAGATCATCTGTACTTTCTGTCTTGGCCGCCGGGGGAATGGAGCAACCTGAGGAACCGCTCTACTAATGATGGCCTGTCAACGCTGCAGCTGTCTGGAATAAATCGTCAAGATCCCACCTCATAAAAAGCTATTCCCTTAACATCAAACAAACCCAAGCCCATGTGCACACACACACACACACACACACACACACAAGCACCTGCATAGACGCGAACACGCACAAAAAGACACACACACACACACACACACACAAACACAGGTAAAAAATACATCTCTGCATTGTCAGGTGTTTCCTTTTACTTCTTGACAGTATAGTACAGTGTGTGTCTTGCCCAGAGAGATACAGACACACATTGTTTACTGTTAATAATTTAGTTTTGGCTATCGACAGTGTCCATGTGCTGTGTGGGAAACATTCCCTTACATGTTTGTTTTTCTCCCAATTTATTTGGTATTATCAAATAAAATAGAATTGCAAGTACCGCAAACACACAGAAAGAATGGCAGCATGACAGCCGTCCTCCAGCCAGGTAATTAATATTGTTTACATGATTAACAGCGTCCCAATGGGGAGCCACTTGAGAATGCCTTCCAACGGTGACAGGTGTTGGGAGGCCAACATGGCCGTCTGTGAGCCCTCCTGTGACCATGAGACCAGCCTGGACACATTGGCATCTGCAGCTCTACTGAATCCAACATTTCTTTGCTGCCCGGTTTAAAATGGACTAAATAAAAGCATTATCTTTCTTAATCTTAGTTCATTCAGTCCTAAGTCTTTTTTTAAATGATAGAGATATACAAATAAATAAATAGTTATATATATATATATATATATATATATATATATATATATATATATATACAGTATATATATATATATATAGTGTACCTGATTGAATCGTTAGTGTAAAAACAAATGTGTATGTGCTCTGATAAATGGTACTGTCCCCTTCTACTTTAGTTGAAAAACAACAGGATGAGGATTTACACCCCCCCCCCCCCCCTCCAACAATATCATATGTCAACTGAGATGTCATTTAGTCTCATCAAATCCATTTGGAGATTGTTAACCAGGATCATCCATCTTGTGCTCTGCTCCACAGCCTTATTAGTCCTTCATTTGGAAAATTTGAAATATTTAATATCCCAAGATGGATTATAATGTAGCTTTGTCAGATTCAATTTTGCTGATCATATTTAACCTTCAGCCGGCAACTCACTCACAAGTTTCAAGACTGTATTACTATTATCAATTGTTTGATCTATTTTTCCAGGTTTTTATTCATTGATTTAATCGTTGTTCTATTAGGTGGATGTATGGATTCAGTTCAGCATGCAGAAGCTGCTAGGAGTAGGGCCATTTTTAAATCATATTTTAGAATATCATTCTGCAATTTGTTATGCTGTTATGATACACAGGATATGATGCTATATAATATCAGTATTTATAATACTCTTGTAATGATACACAGGATATGATACTGTTTAATATCAGTATTTATAATACTCTTGTAATGATACACAGGATATGATACAGTTTAATATCAGTATTTATAATACTCTTGTAATGATACACGGAATATGATACTGTATAATATCAGTATTTATAATACTCTTGTAATAATACACGGAATATGATACTGTTTAATATCAGTATTTATAATACTCTTGTAATAATACACAGGATATGATACTGTATAATATCAGTATTTATAATACTCTTGTAATAATACTCAGGATATGATACTGTATAATATCAGTATTTATAATACTCTTGTAATAATACACAGGAATATGATACTGTATAATATCAGTATTTATAATACTCTTGTAATAATACACAGGATATGATACTGTATAATATCAGTATTTATAATACTCTTGTAATAATACTCAGGATATGATACTGTATAATATCAGTATTTTGGTTTAATGGCCCCAATGTTAACCCTATGGTTGGCTTAAGTATAGCATTAAGATAAGGGTTTGAGTTTAGCATTTCACTTTCTACTGAGATTCGTATCCACAAAGCCCTTCCGACAGATTGTGAACACACATCTTAAATTCCCTTTGTTGGTTCTGAATCTTATCTCTCTGCCTCTCTGCTAGCCAGCCGCACGTCGCCAGCTATGCGGATTACCACTCCAGGTTAGCAAATTAAAAGAGCATTAAGCCTTTGTTCTTGTGCTCTAAAACAGCTGTTGTTCAGCTGGGCAGGGATGTCTCACACAACCTCTAGCTGGCAACACGGAGCCCCCACCACAAGACTCGCAGCACCAGGCGACATGACAACATGTTCGACCAATAATGGCAATACGAAAACCGCACACGAGAGGTCCCATGCATGCATGCATGATGCATTCATGCATGGGACCTCTCGTTATGCATGCATCATGCATGATGCATGATGTATCATGGCCATGAGGCCATTGAGCCATCCATGAGGCCATGCATGATGCTCTCACTGCACTCTATACTATGCATCATGCATGCATGCATGATGCATAGTACAGAGTGCAGTGAGAGCTTCGAATCCTTTCACGCCACCTTCTTTCAGCCCTTAAATAAGCTAGGAACGCGGGGTGTGGATCTCATATCAGGCTTGACAATGAATGCATCGCCACGTTTATAATAACAGTACAAATTATGAGCATAATATTTAGTATAATGATCACGGTAACCAAAGTGCCCAACCAAGAATCATAATACTCTCACTCATAATTGTCCTAATCACAATCGTCTCAATAACCTCAATAAGCAGTATTCATACTAACCCTCACAGTCATAATAGCATCCATTTTGGAAAACCTCGGCTATCATGTGATGATATTTTACCTCTGCGGACAACGGGCAATATTTCTGGGGTTCCGGTGTAGGCGGGTATCGACGGATATCCAGGCCAAGACTTCCTCTTCCGCAGATATTTCTGTAGGTGTTTCAGGTCCAGACGCCATTTCCGCTAATCTCTATAAACAGATATCGACCTGATTAAACGCTAGTCATCTTCAGACGCTAGCCGGTGGATTCGGAGATTGTTGCGCTCCACACCTCACCGTCACCTCGGACTACAAACGGAAAGCAGAACCCTTCCGAGACCAAAACCGTGTGCCGTAACCCATAGATTCTGCATTGATGTGTTCATCTGCTCCCAGAGATCCCAGCAGCAGTGACTGGCGGACGGGCCGCACGTTGGTGAAACCACGTGTGCTGGGTGCAGCAGGGACGTGGACCAGAGAGGACCTGGGGCTGGGTGCAGCAGGGACGTGGACCAGAGAGGACCTGGGGCTGGGTGCAGCAGGGACGTGGACCAGAGAGGACCTGGGGCTGGGTGCAGCAGGGACGTGGACCAGAGAGGACCTGGGGCTGGGTGCAGCAGGGACGTGGACCAGAGAGGACCTGGGGCTGGGTGCAGCAGGGACGTGGACCAGAGAGGACCTGGGGCTGGGTGCAGCAGGGACGTGGACCAGAGAGGACCTGGGGCTGGGTGCAGCAGGGACGTGGACCAGAGAGGACCTGGGGCTGGGTGCAGCAGGGACGTGGACCAGAGAGGACCTGGGGTTGGGTGCAGCAGGGACGTGGACCAGAGAGGACCTGGGGCTGGGTGCAGCAGGGACGTGGACCAGAGAGGACCTGGGGCTGGGTGCAGCAGGGACGTGGACCAGAGAGGACCTGGGGCTGGGTGCAACAGGGACGTGGACCAGAGAGGACCTGGGGCTGGGTGCAGCAGGGACGTGGACCAGAGAGGACCTGGGGCTGGGTGCAGCAGGGACGTGGACCAGAGAGGACCTGGGGCTGGGTGCAGCAGGGACGTGGACCAGAGAGGACCTGGGGCTGGGTGCAGCAGGGACGTGGACCAGAGAGGACCTGGGGCTGGGTGCAGCAGGGACGTGGACCAGAGAGGACCTGGGGCTGGGTGCAGCAGGGACGTGGACCAGAGAGGACCTGGGGCTGGGTGCAGCAGGGACGTGGACCAGAGAGGACCTGGGGCTGGGTGCAGCAGGGACGTGGACCAGAGAGGACCTGGGGCTGGGTGCAGCAGGGACGTGGACCAGAGAGGACCTGGGGCTGGGTGCAGCAGGGACGTGGACCAGAGAGGACCTGGGGCTGGGTGCAGCAGGGACGTGGACCAGAGAGGACCTGGGGCTGGGTGCAGCAGGGACGTGGACCAGAGAGGACCTGGGGCTGGGTGCTGCAGGGACGTGGACCAGAGAGGACCTGGGGCTGGGTGCAGCAGGGACGTGGACCAGAGAGGACCTGGGGCTGGGTGCAGCAGGGACGTGGACCAGAGAGGACCTGGGGCTGGGTGCAGCAGGGACGTGGACCAGAGAGGACCTGGGGCTGGGTGCAGCAGGGACGTGGACCAGAGAGGACCTGGGGCTGGGTGCAGCAGGGACGTGGACCAGAGAGGACCTGGGGCTGGGTGCAGCAGGGACGTGGACCAGAGAGGACCTGGGGCTGGGTGCAGCAGGGACGTGGACCAGAGAGGACCTGGGGCTGGGTGCAGCAGGGACGTGGACCAGAGAGGACCTGGGGCTGGGTGCAGCAGGGACGTGGACCAGAGAGGACCTGGGGCTGGGTGCAGCAGGGACGTGGACCAGAGAGGACCTGGGGCTGGGTGCAGCAGGGACGTGGACCAGAGAGGACCTGGGGCTGGGTGCAGCAGGGACGTGGACCAGAGAGGACCTGGGGCTGGGTGCAGCAGGGACGTGGACCAGAGAGGACCTGGGGCTGGGTGCAGCAGGGACGTGGACCAGAGAGGACCTGGGGCTGGGTGCAGCAGGGACGTGGACCAGAGAGGACCTGGGGCTGGGTGCAGCAGGGACGTGGACCAGAGAGGACCTGGGGCTGGGTGCAGCAGGGACGTGGACCAGAGAGGACCTGGGGCTGGGTGCAGCAGGGACGTGGACCAGAGAGGACCTGGGGCTGGGTGCAGCAGGGACGTGGACCAGAGAGGACCTGGGGCTGGGTGCAGCAGGGACGTGGACCAGAGAGGACCTGGGGCTGGGTGCAGCAGGGACGTGGACCAGAGAGGACCTGGGGCTGGGGGGACACAGAGGGATGAAAACAACCCGGAAGACGCCAACACGGGACCAGCTTACAGTGAATAGAAGAGCCACTTCCTTGGGCATAGATATGTCCTATGAAACACATGAAGAACGTTGATATTGAAATTGGCCAGGTATCTCAGAGGGTTGCCTGGGTCTTTGTGGGCTCGCTATAAGTAGAGCCATAGGTTAAGTCTGCACAGAGCTTAAAGAAACCCATTTCTCTTATCTCCCCCCAGGCATGAACCGTGGGCAATAACATTATGGAGGGTCTGTTGTGACAGGGCTGGGGTTCCGGGGGGAGAATTACAGCCCAGAGAGGAGCTTTAACACACACACACACACCGGGATGTGTCCAATCGCGGGTCTGATCTGGATATTGTCACGGCTCTTATCAGCTGTCACCGCCGTGAGCAAAGAAACAAAGAGAAATATGCAGTGCTCCATAAATCCTGGGTTTAAGCGGCGCGGTGGTCACTGTGGCTGGCGTCCTCTTGCTTGTTGCGTCCCACCGCTTCCCACTGAGCTGTGTCTCCGCCGTCAACAATAATGACCGGCAGTGTAATTGAAAAGACCCGGGACAAAGAAGAAATATTGACCTAGTGTTTCTCTTCAGGTGCTTCCAATCACACTGAATTTGTTAGCTCACTTGTGCTCCACTGGCCATTATTGTTTGGTCAATGCTCGCTCCGACTATAACAACCCCTCATTGATTAGCATGGCAAGGGTTGTTGTGTATGTGTGAATTTGCGTGTGTGTCTGTGTGTGTATGAGAGCAAGAGAGCTAGTAAGAGTCTGTGTGAGTGTGTTTGTGTTTGTGTGTTTGTGTGTGTGTGTGTGTGTATGTATGCGTGTATGTGTGTGTGCACATATGTGCATGTGCATCTGTCTGTCTGCCTGTGTGTGTATGCACACGTGCGTGTGTCTGTCTGCCTGTGTGTGTGTATGGATTGCTATTGTCACAAGTGTGTAAACACATTTGTGAGAGAAGAATTCTCATGCAAGATTGCAGTCTCACTGGCTGCTTTCTTTCCCTGGACTGTATGATCTTCTATCAGTGAGTACTTTCCACGCAGACAAGTTGACAGATGAGCTGAATTAACTCTACCTTTTATCCTCTTGTTTGATTGCAAGCGCACAACGCAGAAGACATTTCAGCAGAGAGATATTGAATTTTTTTATGCGTTCCATAGTTTTAGCTGTGGCGCGGTGGTGCGTGCTTTCATGGGACAACAGGCTTCACATGGGCTCTTACAGGTGTGATTTAAAGAGATGGAGGTTAGTTATAGAATGACATTCACACTGTTTATTGTGATGGCTCATGAAAGGTTCAATTTCCTCTGTCGGCCGCATGTGCTGGCTAGAGCCCACAGAGTAACGCTGGACTCCCACTTCTCCTTACATGGACATGATCAACTGCACTGCCTTCCGGTTCCGCTATACAGCGCTCCATATTCCCATTTACGCCCATCACTGAGGCCTGGGTAAGGCTAGGAGCGCTGAATGGCCGATCTGTTGCAGCTGTCTGGTTGCTCTCTAACACAGGGCATGTTTATGCCCTGTGATACAAAGGCTGTTTATTGCTTATTCCTTAGGGGGAGGGGGAATCTATTGCTTTCCCAACTGATCATACCAGTTGATTTGATCCCAACCGTAAATTGTGATCTATAAACATATTTTCAATTTAATCACCAGCAAAGATGATCCCTTCTGAGCCGTGTGTAAACAAACCCAGGGAACGAATGGATTTATGGGGGCATGGGTGTTAAAGATCCTGGAAATCGATTGGGATGAATATATATGACTGTGTATAGTATATGCATGCATATGTGTGTGTGTGTGTGTGTGTGTGTGTGTGTGTGTGCCTGTGTGCGTGCGTGCCTGTGTGCTTGCATGTGTGTGTGCCTGTGTGTATGCCTGTGTGTGTGTGCATGTGTGTGTGCCTGTGTGCGTGCGCGTGTGTGCGTGCGCGTGTGTGCTGACTAATGAAGTACAGTCTGATCAACTTGATTGACACATGGGTGCCCAGAAAGGAACAACAGCTTCCATGTAACACAGCGGTACGAGGCGATGCAATCGCTATTCCTGTCAGGTGTGCACTGGTGAATTGTACATCAGTTCACCACCTATGTTCCTGCAAGCATCCCTCCGTTCCTTTCCTGCCCCCCCCCCCCCCCCCCCCCACACACACACACACACACACACACACACCACCACCACCACTCTTCACCAGAGCCAGGTTTGAAAGAGGAGCTTTGGTGTAAGCAGAGAGGCCGTCGGGAGCTAATCCCCTGAGACAGGAGGAGAACAGCTTCAAAAGACCCCCACAATACCAGGATGAATTGCATAAGGGGAGAGGGGGGAAATACAGTGATTAAAAGTGAAATGTTTGTTTGAAGTTAATGTTATTTTGAAAAGGAGGAAAAAAAATCTCCAGAGGATTTTTTCCCTCCTATTGAAAAAAGAGTCAACAAAAGAGAGAAGGAAGTGAAAGTGGGAAAGAGACTGAGAACTATTTCCCACAGTTATGCAGACGTGTTGGAAATCACTAACCTGGCCTTTGAGGGCCGCGACTCTTCATAAAGATGCAGAAAAAATACAAAACCGGCCCTAGAAACTTGGATCCATGATTGAAGAGAAATCCAGCTCTGGAAAATTGAGCCTTCTGGGATGGCATGGGGTTAAAAAGACCACAGATCAGTCTTTTTGAAAGGATACAAACTGCCTCTTTAGCCCGGGCTTCGTAACAGGTGCACATTAGGATTCATGTGAGCATGCGTGATGTGGTTGACTGCATGAGTCAGCCACTGGGGGAGGTCGCCTTCTCTCCACCCCAAAGCTGAGCATGTAAATAGCCGGGATAAAGGCCACTGTCAAGGCGGATACATAGCAGGGGAACCACAGGTTTATTGTACCCATGACTGTGATGTTAGTACAGCGATGTTGGGGATTTGGGGATCTTGGAATAAGGATAACTGATTGATAAAAGAGGATGACTGACAGGCAAGCAAAGCAGGCCAGGGATTCTATGTGTATAAATGATAATCACGTAATATCAACCGGCTTTTCCATTGTTTTCATTGCGTTGTTTTGTTTGTTTCCTACAAGTATTGCTGTCTCTCTCGGACCGGTCCACTCACTCTCAACATGCACCAGTTTGAATGAACAATTAATTGAATATTAATGGGACATGAATGCATCTGATAATCTGATACATTTGATGACTTTCATTTGGAAGATTATACAAATGAGGTTAATTTGTGAATCACCATCCAGGAAATGAAATGCAATGTCTCTCAAGCGGACATTATTCTAGCTTCCGATGCTACCATGCACAGCTTCCAGACGAATCCATGAATTTTGGATTAGTTTCGCAATTCCAATTGTGTGTGTGTGTGTGTGTGTGTGTGTGCGTGTGTGTATGTGTGTGTGTGTGTGCGCGCCTGTGTGTGTGTGTATGTGTGTGTGCGCCTGTGTGTGCGCCTGTGTGTGCGCCTGTGTGTGTGTGTGTGGGTGTGTGTGCGCGCCTGTGTGTGAGTGTGTGTGTGTGTGTGTGTGTGTGTGTGTGTGTGTGTGTGTGTGTGGGAGGAAGTGGGGGGAGTGGGTCATTTATGCTGTCAGAGAGCTTTTGTTTGCTCCAGTGGGCGAAGACAATAGGCACAGTGAGGTTTTCTATCAGCTTTGTCATATTTCCTTAAAGCTCGAGCGAGTCTTGTATTTGTGGGAAGCCGTGTCACCAGGTATGCAGGAAGACGGCGATAGTGGAGGGCTGATAGAGAGTTAACTCCCTTTCAGTCGCTCTGCGGTCAATGGAAGAAATGAACAGACCATAATAGGAGGCGAGTGGTGAATTATTGTCCTGTCTTGCTGCCGGGCAACAGCTTTATCTTCCAAACTATTTCCAGTGCTCCTGAGTGGCTGAGGTCCTCTGGCCCCCCAGTTATCCCACAGCAGCATGGGAGGATATCGCTGTCCAAAAATATTATCACGGAATAATTGGAAATCGACAACTTCAACAATGAAAGGATTACGGAATGAATGAATGGTTCACTCTGTCACTCACTCACTCTATCTAGGACATAGGACATGATACTGTAGATTATAGTCTAACGAATATAAAGAATGAATGAATGGTTCACTCTGTCACTCACTCACTCTGTCTAGGACATAGGACATGATACTGTAGATCATAGTCTAACGAATATAAAGAATGAATGAATGGTTCACTCTGTCACTCACTCACTCTATCTAGGACATAGGACATGATACTGTAGATTATAGTCTAACGAATATAAAGTTAAAAATGATTGGAGCTGTAAGGTTGATATTGAAAAAGTTCCTGTGGTTTCCCACTTCTCCGCGTCGAGTAAAGTATTTAAACTGGATGATGATACATTGTAGTGCAAGCAGCGTGTTGAGTTTGCCTCCCTCAACGCTCCCGCTCCCCGCTCCCGCTCACCGCTCCGCCCCATGTGGAACGGTTCCCACGAGTCGGGTCTTAAGCGATGCACTTCTGGGCATCAGAGTCTTCCTTTCGATTCCTAACCGGATCAATCCAGCTGGGCGCGGATCTAACCAGGGGCAGCGGCGGAACACAGAACTTCGGCGAGTTCGTATCGGAAGACGCGGTGGCACACACCAGTGACACACACTGGTGACACACCAGTGACACACCAGTCCCTCGCATCGAGGGAATGAACTCCTGCCACACGCAGCCCATACGGTGAAAGACAATAAAGATTCACATTGCGTTGGTTCCTCCCCAAGGGTGCATTGCCGTGTTACATCTCATGCCCTCGTCGATCCAGCAAGGTCAAACATGAGAGCGCCACGGGGGGGAGGGGGGGGGGGGAGGGGGGGAGGGGAGGGGGGGGGGGGGGAGGGGGGAGGGGGGGGAGGGGGGGGGTCCCCATGTAATTCATGTTGTTCTATTAATTGATTTGTTGTTGAATGCCATCGGACAAATGTAGCATAATGGGGCCGCAGCTAAAGGTGTTTGTGAACTCGGATGTTATTGAAGTCACTAAAGGACTTTCTCTCCTGCTTGCTCGCTCCCTCTCCCGTGTCTCAGCAAGCGTTCAGAGGATCTATTTCTTATTATATTTCAGCCCAGAAACGATGTTGGCTTAGAGTGCACTGCAGCCGAAGGCTCGATTAAATGCCTCATTCCATTTTATTATATGGTTTTTACTCAACATTAAGGGTTTTTGAAAAAAGAAAGTTGAATTAATAGTCTAGGGGAAGAATAAAACCGGTTGCAGCTATTCAATAGCATCCCTCTGAAATTGAAAAAGAAACATATATTTCTAATTTGTCGTTTCAATGTATTCAGTGACTGAAGCCTCAAAACCACCGGAGATGTTTACATATAAACACATCAGACATGACGCTTTTAATGTCCTGAAAGGAAGTGACGCCAGCATCACTGAGCGGCCGAGTCTCCAGGCTCACAGGGCGACAGCGATGTCCCCTCGGGGACATTTCTTTGTGTGCTGCGCTCCCACCGTCACAGGGTAATTAAAACAAAAACCAGAAGAGATAGCCGCCGAGGCTGCAGCTGAAGAAGTGGAACTTTACCGGCGCCAACGGAGCACAACCCGGCAGCACGCGCCCCCCCCCCCCCCCCCCCCCCCCCCCCCCTCCCCCCCCCCCCCCCCCCCCGGCAGCACGCGACTCGCTTTGGGACTCTTTGTGCAGGAGGGCTGGAAACAGCTGGAAACAGCTGGAAACGTCCTTCATCTTCTCTGCAGTTATGTGCGCCGGCAGGGGGTCTGAGGTCAGGGGGTCTGAGGGGGGTCTGAGGGCAGGGGGTCTGAGGGGGGTCTGAGGTCAGGGGGTCTGAGGTCAGGGGGTCTGAGGGGGGTCTGAGGGCAGGGGGTCTGAGGGGGGTCTGAGGTCAGGGGGTCTGAGGGGGGTCTGAGGTCAGGGGGTCTGAGGGCAGGGGGTCTGAGGGCAGGGGGTCTGAGGTCAGGGGGTCTGAGGTCAGGGGGTCTGAGGGCAGGGGGTCTGAGGTCAGGGGGTCTGAGGTCAGGGGGTCTGAGGGGGGTCTGAGGTCAGGGGGTCTGAGGGGGGTCTGAGGGCAGGGGGTCTGAGGTCAGGGGGTCTGAGGGCAGGGGGTCTGAGGGGGGTCTGAGGTCAGGGGGTCTGAGGTCAGGGGGTCTGAGGTCAGGGGGTCTGAGGGGGGTCTGAGGGCAGGGGGTCTGAGGTCCGGGGGTCTGAGGGCAGGGGGTCTGAGGGGGGTCTGAGGGCAGGGGGTCTGAGGTCAGGGGGTCTGAGGGGGGTCTGAGGTCCGGGGGTCTGAGGGGGGTCTGAGGGCAGGGGGTCTGAGGGCCGGCCAGGCGGCAGGCCAGAGGGGGGCCTCCAACAAGCGTTTAAAGGTGATGGGAGGCTGGTGTCGCCGTGATGAGCCCCCCAGGCTTAAACCCCCACGTCCTGATGCTATTTTGAGCGGCATATTGTAATGGTGGGAAAAAAAAGAACACCCCTCTGCTGTAAAGGAGTGTGATTCCTTCAATGGGCCTTCTTCACCGAGCTGCCATCTTGGTTTACACACTAGCTGGGTGGGGAACTGAACGCAGAATTCTTGGTTTGGAGCCATGATAAAAACAAAATGGCAACTAGGTGAAAAGGCCCATTGTGTAGTGGGTCATTTTGCTAAATACAAAAGGGAGCAACTAAATGCCTTACCAGTGCAGAACGATCTGACAGCATTCACATACGTGTGCAAAGTGACATTCAGCACACATCGTGTATGCTGCCATGATCATCATCATGACCCTATAACTATTGATCTAAATAACTGTATTTACAGTTAGACAGCTCATTATAACTTTACGAACTCATTGCTTAAAACTTATTCTTGAACATGTTTTTTTGTCTAAATGAGTTCTGTGTTTCTCTGACACCCATTTCTCTCCTCTGTCTTCCCTCTAGCGCTGTATCTGTGTCACAAGCTAATGGCAAGCTCCAGTAAATGCATGTCATGTAGATAGCAGTTGGATGGTGAAAAGCTTTGAGTTAGTTTTTGTTTTGTTTGTTTTCATCCATTTGACAAATCATGTTTGCCATCTTTTCCTCCTTTTAGATTAAATTTACGCAGAGTACAATCTGTCGTGGAACACTTTGATTATTTCAAGGAATCCAAAAAAAATGGGCAAAGTTATCATGGCTTTGATACTTGAAGAAAAGAATTGCAGACTACTCACTGAATGGTGTGGTTCAGGTGCTGCAGTTGTAAACAGTGGGTTGTGTATCGCATCAACACACGTTGTGTATCGCATCAACACACGTTGTGTATCGCATCAACACACGTTGTGTATCGCATCAACACACGTTGTGTATCGCATCAACACACGTTGTGTATCGCATCAACACACTGTGTGTACAGCATCAACACACTGTGTGTATCGCATCAACACACTGTGTGTACAGCATCAACACACTGTGTGTACCGCATCAACACACATTGTGTATCGCATCAACACACTCTGTGTACAGCATCAACACACTCTGTGTATCGCATCAACACACTCTGTGTACAGCATCAACACACTCTGTGTACAGCATCAACACACTCTGTGTACAGCATCAACACACTCTGTGTACAGCATCAACACACTGTGTGTATCGCATCAACACACTCTGTGTATCGCATCAACACACTTTCAGCACACAACAGACACACAGCTTTTTTGGGGGTTGACAATAGTTCAGAAAGGCATAACGTTTGATTTAACATTGTTGTAGTCCAATTTGGAATACATTTACCCTTGACGGCCCAATTATATATCTATATATTTTCTTGTTTTTCAATAAAAATAAACCAATAAAAATGTATAAAATGTGTCTTGAATGTTAATGTTACAGATAAGATGTATCAGTGAGTGTTTCATTATCTTTATTTTCCTTAGGTCATGATTCCACTGTCTGTCGTTTGAAGATTTGATGACTTTTTAGTGGTGATTAGGAACCAAGAATTATTAGAAAGTATACCCACAAGACAGAATGAAAATATCAGCAATGCTGCAACTCATTAGCTGTATCCTTCAGGGAACAAGCGTTGATTAGATATTTCATGCCTTCAAGGCATTCAGTTGAACAAAGGATTTCTAGTGTATCTCATAAGATGTGGATGTCAGGCAAATATTTTCATCATTAAAACATTCCCAATGTTGACCTTTTACAAGTAGAATCACAAAAGGTATCTTCCGCACATCAGAGGATTACAAATGAGGATAAGAAATTACATATTGTAGATTAGAAAGTCCTAAAAATGTTAATTATTGGGATCAAGTTGCTCTCTGTGTGTAGAGGAGGTTATTGCAGATGCATTCCTACTCGCGAGCTTTTGGAGGACGATCAGAAGCCACTAAAGACCAAACATGACAACAACGGCAACTGTGTTTATACCATTACTATTATCATCAAAGCATAATAATAATTATAAACACAGACTGATAATTAAGGGCTTCATGGGAGCATAACCCTCCAACGTGATCAGTGGAGGAAGTGTTCTTCAGCAACACCCAACGTCATGCACAGTCATTATCTAGACTAGACTCACGGTTAATGAACTCTGGTGAACCGAGACCGCTGAAGGTGTTTCTAATGCACAGCATCGCCGCTGTGTTTGATGCCAGACTTGCTCAGACTTGGTTGAAACTTTACGGCAAAGTCTAGAGTCACTCTCATTGCCATTCAGCGTGATATCTGCCTGCCTTGCAAATCGTCATTCCCTCCCCTTTCTCTTGATATAGGTAATTCCATTTGGGAAGCATATATCTTTAAAATAAAATCCTCAAGTAGCCTGTGAGGAATGACCAAGACGGCGAGGAATACCTGAGCCATAAATACTAAATGATGGGTAATTAGAGACACATGAGGGAAATTACCTTTTCCTGACACACCTGATGAGAGATCCACCATCCATTAGACTGAAAGGGAGGCCGAAAGGAAAGGAGCAAGGAGGGATGAAGGGGAAAGAATGGAAGAAAGAAAGAAAACCAGACTGACAGAAGAAGAATCAGCTGTCGAACAAAGAGGAGAGAGGGCTTGAGTGATGGCTGCACATCTGAGCTGAGATTTCGTTGTCTGATTAGGTCTGACCTACATATAGAGAGGACGTCACAACTCTTCACAGCCACTTGAGAATGGAGAAGATAACTTCTGTGATGTGGGATGAAAAAGGCTTGAAGGGGTTGGAAGGAAATCTCAGCCACATGCCGAATGACCATGAGGCTAAGAAGGAAGAGAACCAATCAATGATATTCATGTCATACATATAACCTTTTAAAGGACTTACACCTTTTAGCATACCATTTTCAAATGTGGAGTACGGAATACAATTTACATTTCTGTATTTATATTTGCAAGTGGCGTCGGTACACTGAAAAGAGGACCATCCTCCGAAAGGTTTCTGAGGATGCGTTCAGCGATGCCCAGTCCCTGCATGTTTTAGGGAGCACACAGCGAGCTGACTGGTGGAGGTGTCTCACAGATTTAACCTTGACCTCAATGGCAGGTGTTGCAGTATTCCTCTGGGGGTAGACATAATCTAGAGGTGCCTGAGCGCTCCCTCCCTCGGGCCTTCCCCGTGTTTGAACATCTGAAATAACCCTGCGTGGACGAGATCTCTCGATGTTTACCATCCCCTCTCCATGCTTCCACGGGTCCACACAGGCTCCCCAGCCACCAATAGAATAATTACTCTGTGTGTATCTTTATTAAATAATTGGGCCATAAATTGTCCAGTCGTTAACAATTACCTCAAAGCCTTAACCTTTAATTAAGTGCCTGACAATTATCTTTCTTGCCTTTTTTTGTTTAAGTTAATGGAAGTAATTATAGCCACCTTGTAACGAGTATGGAGTAATTAATCCTTTTTTGATTTCACCAAATCCTGTTTTTATTCAGTCGTAAATTGACCTTTTAATCCTCAACAGATTATGAAGCCGTTTAATTAAAGCAAAATAACTTGGTGTGCGTTTAACTCCGTCTGGGCAGCGACAGCACAGAACATAGATATGGTGGAGCATCGTCCTTTTAATCCAACAGTTGGTGTCAATGAAAGTATGCTTAGTATTCCGCCATCTCACAGAGCAATGGAGACTACAATAACTGCAACATCAAGGGTTAACCCGCCCTACGCAATATTTCAGCCCAGCTATCACCACACTTCCTTGTTGTGCGTCCCCGGTGTCTTGCGTTCGATATTCAGCATACATAGAGGTGTGCCATAAAGGTGAGTGTTAAAAAAGGAAGTCATTTGTCAGAAAGAGGGATGTCTTTGGCCACATGGTCTGTGCGCGTATCGAACGCTAGGCTGGTGCGGGACGACTGTGGAAGCATTTATCAGACAGGACCAGGTGTGGGAGGGACCTGGAATGTGGGCCATTGTTGTCAGCCATAGACCATCTCCCATGTCCAGTGGGGGTGCACCAGATGACAGCTCCAGCCCAGACCTAAAGCGTGCACATTGTGCAGGTCTGAAAGGACAGTATAATCCATCCCCCCCCCACACACCCACCAGATCCTCCTCTTTTCATCGCTCACCATCACCCGTGTGTGTGTGCGGTCAACATCTCCGATTCAACACTGGCCACCAATGCCACGCTGCTCCACAGAAGTTACAACATGACAGAGATTTGTCATCATCTGCCTTTATGGTCCCTGCATGAGGAGCCTCTGGGCTCCTTATCTCTCTCGCCGAGCGTACACACGCTCTCTAAATCAGTCTTCCTGTCTCCCTCTCTCCCTTTCTCTCTCTCTCTCTCTGTCTCTGTTCCTCCATATCTCTCTCTCTCTCTCTCTCTCTCTCTCTCTCTCTCTCTCTCTCTCTCTCTCTCTCTCTCCTCTCCTCTCTCTCTCTCTCTCCCTCTCCCTCTCTCTCTCTCTGTGTGCGGGTGTCTGCATGCATGTGTGTAGAGGTCGCCACTGTTTATCATTTCAGGCGAGTGGCGCTTGGCAGGAATAGCACCAAGCAGTGAGAACGGCAGTAGCAGCCCATAAGCTCTGAGTCTTGGCCTAAATAAACACATTGAGATTGAGATTCTGGTGCCGTCGCCTGGCCAACAGTTGGCCGACCTCCCATAAAATAAGTATTTGTGTTGTGACACCCCCACCCACCAACACCCGACCGCGTCTTTTTTCCTCATTCAGTCTCCCGGCTGTCTGATTCGCTGCCTGCCTTCCGCCGTGATGAATCTCGATTATTCCAAGGTCACCTTTAATTGTGTTGATATCTCCGCTGCTTTATTGGAACTGGCAGCCGCTCCACGCTATCATGGCCGTGCTTATTGACAGCCCCCCCGAAACAACCCCGCCCAAAACACTGCAAAGGGACGTCGCCTTTCATTTTGTCCCACAGAATTGGCCCATGGCCTGCGTACCCTTCCTACTGGTGGGATCACACCCGCTCCCTGGAGAGCGGAGCGGAAAGAGCGGGTGGAGAGCACAGAGGGGTCGTTGGGTGAAGTTAGGGGTACAGACAGTCCTACTGTCCGCAGTGGCATTCATATTCATAAGGTTTGTGATTGTCTTAAAATACACACAATTATTGAGCGTGCCTTCCCCCAAAAAATATAAACACTAAACTCCTCTCATTGGGCAATATTATATGTTCATGTTGATATATTTTTCTAAAATATGAAAAATCACAATGATAAAGAATTCATAAAATCCCCAAATTAATAAATCAGGATGCACATTTCTATCCCCCCAACATGCTGCAGCATCCAGGGCTGTGAAGTCTCTCTGTGTGCTGTTCCCATCATGCCTCATTGTGTCACTGGAGCTGTGATTACCATGGCACTTGTGATTTGATGCTCACACGGATTTGGGAAATGAATGACATGAAGACGAGTCGGTGATGAGGGTAATTTGTTTTTACATAAACACACTTCTTGACATGTGTGTATGTGGTTGGGTGCGTGTGTGCATGAGTGCATGAGTGGGTGGGTGTTTGTGTGTGTGTGTGTGTGTGTGTGTGTGTGTGTGTGTGTGTGTGTGTGTGTGCATGTGTGTGTTTGCGAGTGTGCATGTGTTTGTATCGGGGGTTGTGTGTTTGTTTGCGTGTGTGTGCGTAGAAGGCTGGGGGGAACAAAATGGCATCTAGGAATCACATTGGATGCACGCGTAATCATTGTTTGAAGGCAGCATCTGTTGCTAGGCAGGAGGAGGCTGGGGTGGGCTGGGGAGAGGGAGGGGTGGGCTGGGGAGAGGGAGGGGTGGGCTGAGGAGAGGGAGGGGTGGGCTGGGGAGAGGGAGGGGTGGGCTGAGGAGAGGGAGGGGTGGGCTGAGGAGAGGGAGGGGTGGGCTGAGGAGAGGGAGGGGTGGGCTGGGGAGAGGGAGGGGTGGGCTGAGGAGAGGGAGGGGTGGGCTGAGGAGAGGGAGGGGTGGGCTGAGGAGAGGGAGGGGTGGGCTGAGGAGAGGGAGGGGTGCGATGGCGCGATGGTTTCCCTGATGATGAAAGCAAGTGCACGGTGTGTACTTTTGATGGCTCCTGATGTACCTCGTTAAGCAGGAGTCGGGGGGGTTACCCCTGTGGGGGGGGCGTTGTCGTGCCTTCTCAGCCACCCACACCACCCTGCGAAGCGGCCTCTCTTCAAAGCCAGCGGATCCTGATGGATGCGGGGTGCAGCCGACTCATTTTGCCGGCATTTAGTCATCTCTAGGCCCAGCGCTCGGACCGTTTGTTGAAGCGCTTTGCGTGAGGTAAACACACCTTCAGGTAGCTTCTCGTGTGGCAGCCATGTGTAAGCTCTCCCCACCGCTGAGACAGGAAACCACCGAGGGATCGGACTGCCGCTGCGGTCCACATTGTTCTGGTTCAGCGCTGCCCCCCCCGGTGTCACCCCCCAGAATGGGTGGCGAGGCGTCTCAGGGCCGGGGCCTTTATTGGGCCGATGTGACGGCGGGGATTGAAGGTCACATGGCCGCTGAAGATTGGCAGGTATTGTATTGCCTGGTTCTTACTTTCGTCCGTTCAACGAATTGGTGTTGAAACGAAACAAAAAGGAATAAAAAGAATTATTAATAAATGTAATATAGTATGTGATTATATGTGTATGTATGTGTCTTGTATGACACTTATTTCTTTCTGTGTATCTATTTCCAGTGGTTAGGTAATCACTCAATGGATTCCAAGCAACGAGGGAAATAAACGATCTGCATCAACATGAGGCAAGACGGATCGTCTTAAAGGCCTCAAATGTAATCAGGGCCCACAGCACAGCAAAGACCAAAAGTGGGTCGTATAGAATTTCAAACTAATGTTTTTAAAGTTCTTAAAACAGTGTAAATTGTTTTTTAACTCACCTTCAAACATGTCACAGACTTTAAATGGCAAATGGCCGCTTTGCCCCCCCCTCTCTCTATCTCTCTCTATCTATCTCTCTCTCTCTCTCTCTCTCTCTCTGTCTCTATCTATCTCTCTCTCTCTCTCTCTCTCTCTCTCTCTCTCTATCTATCTCTCTCTCTCTCTCTCTGTGTCTCTGTGTCTCTCTCTATCTCTCTCTCTCTCTCTCTCTCTGTGTCTCTGTGTCTCTATCTATCTCTCTCTCTGTGTCTCTGTCTCTCTCTCTGTGTCTCTGTGTCTCTATCTATCTCTCTCTCTGTGTCTCTGTCTCTCTCTCTGTGTCTCTGTGTCTCTATCTATCTCTCTCTCTGTGTCTCTGTCTCTCTCTCTGTGTCTCTGTGTCTCTATCTATCTATCTCTCTCTCTGTGTCTCTGTGTCTCTATCTATCTATCTCTCTCTCTCTCTCTCTCTGTGTCTCTGTGTCTCTATCTATCTCTCTCTCTGTGTCTCTGTCTCTCTCTCTGTGTCTCTGTGTCTCTATCTATCTCTCTCTCTGTGTCTCTGTCTCTGTCTCTCTCTCTGTGTCTCTGTGTCTCTATCTATCTCTCTCTCTGTGTCTCTGTCTCTCTCTCTGTGTCTCTGTGTGTCTCTCTCTCTCTATCTATCTCTCTCTCTCTCTCTCTCTCTCTGTCTCTCTCTCTCTCTCTCTCTCTCTCTCTCTCTGTGTCTCTCTCTGTCTCTCTCTGTCTCTCTCTCTCTCTCTGTGTCTCTCTCTCTCTGTCTGTCTGTCTGTCTGTCTGTCTGTCTGTCTGTCTGTCTGTCTGTCTGTCTCTCTCTCTCTCTCTCTCTCTCTCTCTCTCTCTCTCTCTCTCTCTCTCTCTCTCTCCCTGACTCTCTCTCTCTCTCTCTCTCTCTCTCTCTCTCTCTCTCTCTCTCTCCTCTCTCTCTCTCTCTCTCTGGGGAGATGGATGACAGGCAGTGGGCAGAGTGAGTGAGAGCCCAACACATCCTGATCAGGGCGCTGCAGCTGAAGGAGGAACGAGCCTGAGAGAAGTTTATGACTAATTCCTCGTGGTGATTTTCTGATGTGGGCTCCGGCTGACACCGTGCAAAAGAGTGTTCGTGCTCCCTCCGGATTCCTACCCTGAGAGAGGTGGGACTCACTCCCACACGCCACCTCACTCCTGTCGGACTCAAATGCATCTTCCTTTGCATTCACTTTTAGGACCCGAGGTTTCACCAAACAAGCTGTGAGTGATTCACGGACAGCTTGAATCCACACCGCTTTAGTTCTGGTGAACGAGGGGACACACCTGACCGGGTTCATCCAAGTCTGACAGAAACCCGGGCGGGGTGAACATAACATAAAGCTAACATAAAGCTAACATAAAGCTAACATAAAGCTAACGTAAAGCTAACATAAAGTTAACATAAAGCTAACATAAAGTTAACATAAAGCTAACATAAAGCTAACATAAACCTAACATAAAGCTAACATAAAGCTAACGTAAAGCTAACATAAAGGAACTCCCAAAACAAAATCAAGGGATCCTCAAAGAAAATAAGATATGAATAAACAAAACACTTTCAGAAGCCAACTAGTATGTCCAATTAGGGATGCCATTATCTTCTTTCTGGGAAAATGAATATCCATAATAATTGCATAAACGGGGCAAAAGGCCTTTACTCTCTAGTTTGCTTCAAATGTGAATGTTTAGTTTTTAAAGCATTTTGAATCACGAAATGAAGATAATTTGTAGCATTTTCTTGAGCATCACTGTCAATCTATTGATGCTGTTGCAAATTGTTTCTTGCCTTTGTAGCAAAAAAGGATTATGATCATGATTCACGTTAAAATGCAAACAATTATTTAGAAAGGGTTAGTACAAAAACAGTAATCCTTTTTACCATAGCAATTTTTTATATATATATATATATATATACACATATACAGAAGCCCCAAAATGAGATAAATAGTTTAGCATTAAGTAAGATTATATTCATATCTCTCCATGCCAGTTTCAAGTTTGTTGTGTTCACATTTCCCTGACTCTAACTCTTGATTAAATCATGTATATTGGAATCTACGATCACCTAATTGATCCACTGTGAATTACAACTCATGGCTTGTGTTGTGCGTGCAGGTCAGTGGTGTGTGGAGTGGTGTGTGGAGTTGTGTTGTGCGTGCAGGTCAGTGGTGTTGTGGTGTGGTGTGTGGAGTGGTGTGTGGTGTGGTGTGTGGAGTGGTGTTGTGTGTGCAGGTCTACGGTGTTGTGGAGTGGTGTGTGTGTGCAGTGGTGTGTGGAGTGGTGTGTGGTGTGTGGTGTGGTGTGGTGTGGTGTGTGGTGTGGTGTGGTGTGTGGAGTTGTGTGTGGTGTGGTGTGTGGTGTGGTGTGTGGAGTTGTGTGTGGTGTGTGGTGTGGTGTGTGGTGTGGTGTGGTGTGTGGAGTTGTGTGTGGTGTGGTGTGTGGAGTTGTGTGTGGTGTGGTGTGTGGTGTGGTGTGTGGTGTGGTGTGTGGAGTTGTGTGTGGTGTGGTGTGTGGTGTGGTGTGTGCAGTGGTGTTGTGGTGTGGTGTGTGCAGTGGTGTGGTGTGTGGTGGGGTGTGGTGTGGTGTGGTGTGGTGTGGTGTGGTGTGTGCAGTGGTGTTGTGGTATGGTGTGTGCAGTGGTGTGGTGTGTGGTGTGGTGTGGTGTGGTGTGTGGTGTGGTGTGGTGTGGTGTAGTGTGTGGTGTGGTGTGGTGTGGTGTGTGGTGTGGTGTGTGGAGTGGTGGTGTGGTGTGGTGTGGGCAGTGGAGTTGTGGTGTTGTGTTGTGGTGTGTACAGTGGTGTGTGTGCAGGGCTACGGTGAAGGTTGGAGAGGTACAGGGAGAGAGCTATTAAACTACTCTGTGATAGGAAGAGTCCTGTGACACACGCACAGAGACAAATCATTTCTATCGTATCAGTTACACTTTGGAGGGGACCTTGTCACATTTGTAACTGCATTACAGCAGCAGAAGTGTCACTGATGTTTCAGATGAATGCGACTCGTCCTCAATTCCATCAATACACTGAGGAACAACAGGTGATCTCAATCCCATGGCTGACGGTCATCAAAGGAAGGAAGATTGACCGCTCGTTTTGTTCAACTGTTTTCTGTTGTTCAACCGCATTCTCACAAGGACGTCATGGAAACCCAGTGAGCAAGGACGTCATGGAAACCCAGTGAACAAGGACGTCATGGAAACCCAGTGAACAAGGACGTCATGGAAACCCAGTGAACAAGGACGTCATGGAAACAGTGAACAAGGACGTCATGGAAACCCAGTGAACAAGGACGTCATGGAAACCCAGTGAACAAGGACGTCATGGAAACCCAGTGAACAAGGACGTCATGGAAACCCAGTGAACAAGGACGTCATGGAAACCCAGTGAACAAGGACGTCATGGAAACCCAGTGAACAAGGACGTCAGCGCTGGCTGGAGGTCCCGTGAGTAGATCTGAATCCCGGTGTAGAGTGGTAAAGAAGTTGATACAAGGTACTTTGCAAAGTTTGGGTTTCCCATTAGGCGAGCGAGGCAGGGAGATAAAGCATAGGTTTACATGGTTGAGCGGTGTAATCTTCATGAAATCAGGGTAAATAGGGAGAGGGAGCCTGGTGGAGCCGTAGATTAATGCTGCTATCAAATGGCCTGGGACAGAGAAGGGGCAGCTAATGAGCTGGAAAAGGCAGTGCTGTTCACTGCGTTAAATGATGCCACATCAGCATGTCCCCACTGGCCACCACCCTGGCATGTTCACACACTCTCGTGTCGCTAACGGCAATGTAGGACAAATATTAGAAAATGTCAGTGAAGAGACGCGACAGAAGCTAATAGTCTGATGGCGGGCCATGGTTTTTCATTGGTTGGCTCAGTCTAATGAATGCCAACAATAGTACAAATCATAGTCCACGACACAATCATTGGTTTCTGTTGCGGGCTACTTTCTCTTTTTCTCTTCCCGTCTTGAATGGATGGTGAAGCTGTGTGTCATATCTCAAAAGCTTCATTATGTTATGTTATATCTCACCTGGATTGCTATCACTCACTGCCATCCATCTCGTCTCTCCCTTCCACAGCTTCTGTACAACCCATTTCATTCTGCTCACATCACCTCTCAAGTCCCTCTTTTTCTCATATTTCCCACTTAATCAAACCTCTCTCCCTCTCTCCCTCTCTCCCTCTCTCTCTCTCTGACTTTGTCACACACTCTCTACATGCAGCCCAACACAGTATAAAGAAGACTCCATCTGTTCGCTGCCTTTTCCTGTGGTCTCATCTCTCTGTTTGTGGGTGACTGTCGCATTGTGACAGCCAGCAAGACAGCACTGGATGAACATTTGGACGTAGATACATTCCTGGTCTGGCTCTGTGCAGTTGTATCCATTTTTGATGTTCCACCGCCTCAGAGACACTTTTGCAGGCATTGTTTCATGTTTTATTTAGTGCTGTGTTAGAGCCAGGTTAAAGATTCAGAGACCGTCGCCCTGAAATGAACAGGTGATCATTTCATCCAGGGTCGGAGAAACGGGGGGGGGTGGGGGGGGGGGTTAGTAATGGTGGTGGGGGTGGTGGTGGTGGGGGTGGTGGTGGTGGTGGTGGGGGGGGTGGTGGTGGTGGTGGGGGGGGGTGGTGGTGGTGGTGGGGGGGGTAAGGGTAGAGAAGGTTAGAGCTATACGGGTAAAAGATGATGTTGCAGCTGTGACACCAATCGATTCTTTGTCACAAAGATGCACAACCTATTTTTTTATGGACTGTAAACAATACATCCAGGTGGACTGGATGTCACTAACTGGTTGTTACAGAACACACACAAATAACCCAAACTGATTTAATACAGAGGAATATATCACTATGTATAAAGCTATATCTATATCTACATGGAGAGGGTGAGGTGAGGAGGGGGTAAGGAGAGGGTGAGATGGGGTTGAGGAGGGGGGAGGAGGAGAGGAGGAGGTGCGGAGGGGGTGAGGAGGGGGAGGAGGAGGAGAGGAGGGGGAGAGGAGGGGGTAAGGAGAGGGTGAGAAGGAGGTGAGGAGGGGGTGAGGAGGAGGAGGTGAGGAGGGGGTGAGGATGGGGTGAGGAGGGGTGAGGAGGGGGTGGGGAGGGGTGAGGGGCTGCTGACACAAGCCCTCCCAAACAACCCCTTCCTTCCAAATGTATTAGCCAGCTAGCCACATAGCACTGAGATAAGTGAATACATCAAGTGACAATTAGGCCCCGTGATTTCATTTATGATACCTGGGAGCATTCCAGGGGCCGCTTTCTGGCAGATCTCATTTCTCACGAATCGGTTTGGTCGCTGTAGCGAGGAATACTCTCTCTCTCTCTCTCTCTCTCTCTATTATGAATGAATAGCAAACATGAGCCAAATGGCTGTCCGAGCAGCGGAGTAGAATAGTAATACATAAATAATAATAGTAATTCATAAATAATGGAGACGACACCATGAGAGGGTGAGAGACGGAGCTGAATAGAAGACCTCTGTGAGGACGCTCACGCCAGCTTGTATTTATTTAGATTCTTTCTTCAAATTCAAATACACATTTCATGAAGTGGCACACACACACAAACACACATGCACACACATACACTCACACACACACATACACTCACCACAACCACACACACACCACAAACACAAACACAAACTCACCACACACACACACCACAAACAAACACACACACGCACACAAACACAAACACACACACCACAAACACACGCACACACACACTCACACGGACACAAATGCAGTGCTGCAGTGACGCAAACCTGCAGGGATAGTTGTGTTTTACTGCACTGTGAAATATCTGTGCTGTCGATCTTTGGAAAATACAGACAATACTCTTTGGGTTATATGTATGTGGAGAACCCAGGATGTTGGAACAAGGTTTAAGACCGCAGCGATAATCTCAAATAAAAAGTCCTTTTTGTGAAGCTGTTTTCTGAAAGTAAGCTTCAGTGTTTCTCAGAGCACGGCTCCCACGCATAAAGAATACAACCAATCTGTAGATTGTGGTCCACAGCAGATAGCAGCCTCTCTGCAAGCGTCCAGTCCAGAGTGGCAGAGGCCCTGTGTGTGTCCCGGTGTCCATCCGTCCCCCTGGACATCTTTCAGGGGTCATCTAGTGCACCAGACCACTGTAGCATAGTCCACTACTACACGCCACCTAGGTGGCTTTTCCCACTCCACCTAGGTGACTTTCCTCGGGCTCCTCCAAACCAATTGGACACAGGGTGGTGATGTTGAAAGACCGGTTTATTGTAAAGGTTGAGTAAAATGGTACATGCAGATGGTGCTCCATGCTGCCATGTAGGATCTCTCTCTCTCTCTCTCTCTCTCTCTCTCTCTCTCTCTCTCTCTCTCTCTCTCTCTCTCTCTCTCTCTCTCTCTCTCTCTCTCTCTCTCTCTCTCTCTCTCTCTCTCTCTCTCTCTCTCTCTCTCTCTCTCTCTCTCTCTCTCTCTCTCTCTCTCTCTCTCTCTCTCTCTCTCTCTCTCTCTCTGAGTGTGTGTGGTGATGGCTGGTTTAACCTGTGCACACTGATTGCTCAATGTGCAACAGGTGTGCAGCCTCACCCAGCCCCAGACTCCAACCAGTCTGACTCGGGCCAGGTGAGGCTGCTTAAACCAGCCATCATCCACACACTCCCACAACCACATTGCACTTCACCCTGTACAGTGGTGGGCTGTATTTGGGAATATGTTCAATAAAGGAAATGAAATGAATAACATGGTGCTGTCAGAACAGTCTTTCTATGTCTCACCCTACTGCAGCAGCCTAACCCAGCAGACACACACCACACTGTCGCTCCATCCACTGCAGGTCTGTTCTATGACAGCAGACCCAGACCCAGACCCAGGTCCAGACCCAGGTCCAGACCCAGGTCCAGGTCCAGGTCCAGGTCCGAGGACCGCCAAGCACAGCAGGACTACAGCCCTGGCCCCCTCTGTTGGTCCGACCAGGAAGAGCCCACCAGAACTCATATTTCAGCTGATATGGGGAAGGCTTTAGGAGTAGGAAGGACAATGGTGCAATAACTTTGATTACGTTTCAAGAGTTTTGACAACACCGCACTATAAAATCATGACCAAATAAGCCTCTGTTTAATGTGATAGAGAACATTGTGTATAAGAAACACATGCAAACAAATAACTCATTTTAATGAGGTAAGTAGTTGGCCATGGAATAGCGCGCCATAAGGGGGTCGAGATGGTGTTTTGTTTATCCTGGGGGGTCCGGCGAGGCCCCCCCCCCCCCCCCCCCCGCACAGTAGAGACACAGCCACCCCTTCCTTTTCATTAGATTCACAACACAGGCTTTATTAAAACAAGAGAGATATGTTTTAATAAAGACATGCACAACATGGCCTTATGGGTCCTTATGCATTCCACCACCTTATTAGAAACTCATAAAGACCTCCCACACAAAAAAACACACACACTTACATTCACACACACGTGCATACACACTGCCACACACACATACGTGCACACACACACGAACACACATACACACACACACACAAACACACACACTTCCATACACACACACGTACATACACACTGCCGCACGCACGCACACACACACGTACATACACACTGCCACACGCACGCACACACACACAGGCACACATACGTGCACACACACACACGAACACACATACACACACGCGTACACACACACTAAGTCACACTCACACACAACAATATTCTCATGTACATTCCGACAGAACGAGATTACTCTATTTATCAAAATCCAACACGTTGCTACAGTGTGCATTAATGAAGCAGTAGATTTCCCAGATATGAGGAGAATCATATCGGGATCATTGAACAAGTTACAGCCAAACTCCTTAAGTACTGTTCAGAGACATAACGCTTGGAATCTACATTAAGTTGCACAGATGAATCACTGATTTAATTTAAGTGATAATAGCTCTGGGTATAAATGAGAGTATTCAAAGATTATTTTCTCTAAATGTGTTGTTTCCTGGAAGTGCCTCAGGCAAGTGCTGTCGTACTAGATAATCGAGTAAATATTAAATACTCAATGTAATTGCCAAATGTGGAAAATAATTCTGGCTATGAACCCCCCTTACTTGATCAAAAAGACATTGAAAAAGGTCCAGTGGAGTGTCATAATAAAGGGTGTATCTGAATGTTGAGCGGCACCACATCAGCCCTTTCAAAACATTACACTTGTTGACTTGGTTAGCAAACATGGTGTGCACAGCATATGAAACACCTTCCATCAGCCATGCCTCATTACAGCATGTTTCTGCATTAAATGACACACTTGAAACCAGTGTTAGGCAAACACAAACACAACCAAACGTTTTATGGTGAATCCACACGGCTCGGCGTGGGATGCATTTCATTTGTTTTACTCTCGTAAAGCGTCTTGCGTCTCTTCGCTGACTTCCGCAGTTAAAACTACATTTCTCTTTTTTTCCACCCGATTCATTTCGATCCAGGCTGTAACTAGAGATTCATGTTTGTTCTGACCCTTTTTGACAAGAGCCGACACTGTTTATGTTGTGTGCATGTTTTACCTTACCGCTGGCCAGGTTAATTGGATGAGTTTGGATGCACATCGCATCGCACTCTGTTTATTGGTTAGAACCAACCATGTACTTTTTTAGCTTTCTCTTGTAAAGATCACATGCCATTTAATTACCTGTGGAGCTCTCCCTGCTAATTGCCTCCAGCCCAAATGATTTACCTTGGAGATACTGTTACTGTTTGAGTGTGTGCGTGCGTGTGCGTGTGTGTGCGTGCGTGTGTGCGTGCGTGTGCGTGTGTGTGTGTATAAGCACGGTCATGTGTATACGTTACTCTGTCTGAGGAGGTTAAATAAATCTCAGCATGGGCAATTTCAAACAAGACATAGTCTACTCTATTACTACATGTTGTCCATTATCATCTACACAAAACCCCTGAATTCACTCGTAAGCGATCCACACTGCTAGAGAACAGCCTTCTCAGCTACATGAAGATGGGAGGAAAGACTGAGGAGGACCCAGATATTGATCTAGCAGTGGGGGGGGGGGGGGGGTTAATACAAAGGTTCAGGGATTAATAATGTGCCCTAGTGGTCAGTCGACTAGGCCAGTGACATTTGAGTCCTGGGAGTTGATGAGGTCAGACGGGCTCAGACCGGGTTTGGACCAGGCTTGGAGAAGAACTCCCGGATGTCTGAGGGCTAGAGATATATACAAGTATAGATGTATGGATGTAGTGTGTGTGTGTGTTGTGTGTGTTGTGTGTGCGCATGGGTGTCTGTGCATGTGTGTGTGTCCGTGTGTGTGTGTATAAGTGTGTCTAAGTGCAAGTGTGATTACACTTAAAGGCGATACACACTATACTACATATAGAAAATTCAGGTCATAACACTGAAATGCATCCATTACGTTGACCTTGTGAGGCTATGTATCTCTATCTCTCTATAAAGTCTCTTTCAGGGAGCAGGAATGAGCTAAGACTGCTGCAGGGAACATCAGGCTGTTCCATGGCTGGCGAGGACAAACACCTGCAGATATCGAGTTACTGACCAAACAAAACAGATGGATTCTTTGACCTCGAAGCCACGCACTTCTACTGTCTTCTTCATACTTCATAAAAGCATTACAGCGCTGACCCTCACTGTCACTGATCAGACGATCGAGGACATCTGAGGAGGATAAAGACTTTTACCTGGACAGAAAAAAACGATTTCTACCTGGACAGAAAAAGACGTCTCCCCGTCCATCCGACGGTCACACACACGTCCCAGAGGGAGAGGAGTGCCCGGTCAGAGTCACCCTACGGAGGGAGAGGAGTGCCCGGTCAGAGTCCCACTACGGAGGGAGAGGAGTGCCCGGTCAGAGTCACCCTACGGAGGGAGAGGAGTGCCCGGTCAGAGTCACCCTACGGAGGGAGAGGAGTGCCCGGTCAGAGTCCCACTACGGAGGGAGAGGAGTGCCCGGTCAGAGTCACCCTACGGAGTGAGAGGAGTGCCCGGTCAGAGTCACCCTACGGAGGGAGAGGAGTGCCCGGTCAGAGTCCCACTACGGAGGGAGAGGAGCTTATATCGCTACATGCAGCCGCTCGTTGTTTCAGTTACACACTATTGTAAAGCAGTAGAGGAGGAAACATGATTGTGGAACCAGCTTCTGAGTCTGCGTGGTAGCGCCGACCCAATCAGCAGAGGGACTCCCCATGTGGCTTCAGCGTTTCGTACCGCTGTTTGTTCGCTGCGTATTTAACAACTGCCTGAATATGAACTCGTCTTTTGATCTCGCTTTCATCTGAACTGGTTTCTTCTCCGTCTACGGCAACTTAAGTCACATCTCCCCAAACCCTGGCAACATAAGCAGCATCATTCATCCTATACTCCAGAGGAACATGTACAAGGCCACAAAGCTGTTTTTAAGGATCAGTGGTAAACTGCCTTAATTAGCTCTTGTTTTGGATGCATAACCGGCCTTCCTTGGGGATCTACAAAAAAAGTTCTTAAAAGCCATGCTTCCAAAACAACACTACACTCACGCACGCACGCGCACACACGCACGCGCGCACACGCACGCACACACGCACGCACGCACGCACACACACACACACACACACGCGCACACACACACCAAGGCCCGAAGACGCTGATTCTGTACGGGCGCTAGATAGACTTGTGTCAAACTGCTGGTGCGTCCAGAGGGACAGCATTGTCCCCGTCCAGCGGGGCTCGCTACATCACTCATGGAGCCCAAGTGTCTGATTATTAGATCCCCTGCACTCTCAAACATGGCTGACCTGTCTGTGTCCCATTAAAACTAACTGACAGTGCGACTGGCTGGGATCTATGGACTGCCCTTTACAGCAGCCGTGAAACAACGCCTGTCTTTCCCAGGATTCCTAGCTCCGTGTGTGTCTTCTTTCATAGCGTGCATTGTGATCAAGCGTGGATTTTTTTTTTTCAAGCTCAATATGTTCTATTAGCTACACAGAATTAATATTAATATGCATATTAATTTGTAAACACACAAACACACACACCACACGCACACACTCACAACCAGGTGACTGTAGAGAAAAGAGCTGGACTATATGCTTTATCAAAGCATTGTTGGAACACATTTAGGTAATAACTGTGTTCTCCTTCCTCATTATAGTATACCCTGTGCTCATAAACAATGGGGCCGATCACAGGCTCACCTGTTCACTCTGCCCATTAGGTCTGCATAATGCCTGCTAATTATTTCTGCTCATCTATAAGCCCTAATTATCCTCGGGGCTGCTAATTAGCTAGAACAGGTATATGCACGGAAGCTCAATATCCAGCCCATGGTAGTAACCATGGCTATTCTTAACTCTGATGTGTTCAGCCCCAGAGAGAGAGAGACTCTCTTTGTCTTTCTCACAGGATCTAACCAAAAATAAATGATGTTGTTTTTCATATAAATTACTGTTTATTTTTAATTATGTGGGTGATTGATCAAATACTGTACGCTCTGCGGATTTAAGGTCATGTTCACCTTAAAAGAAACTAAGGACTACACAGAAGTCTTTCTTTTCGATGAATGGGATTTTATTGTGAAATATTTACAGTATTATTGTTCACTGATGGGGAGAACACAAAGAACAACTGTGACATGTTTCACAACAGAGCAGACGTCCATGGTGAGGTGTCCTGGACCCCAGTCTGACTGAGAACGCTCCTGAGCATTGGAACATGACCCAACACTAGTCCCAATGGGGTGGGGGGGGGGGGGGGGGGGGGGGATGCTGTTCCATGGTTCTGCTGTCAGACGGCTAGCCCATGGGGGGGGGGGGGGGGGGGGGGGGTGGGATGCTGTTCCATGGTTCTGCTGTCAGACGGCTAGCCCATGGGGGGGGGGGGGGGGATGCTGTTCCATGGTTCTGCTGTCAGACGGCTAGCCCATGGGGGGGGGGGGGGGGGGATGCTGTTCCATGGTTCTGCTGTCAGACGGCCAGCCCATGGGGTTGCCTCGATCAGGGAGGGGGCGCAGATCTCTGAGGTCAGAGGGGCTCTGAGGGGTGGATTCAGCGGATTGATTGAACTGATTCAGGGCTCTCAGGATGCCTGCATGCCGTCTGTTCAGCCATGAGAGGCAGCGTTCGGGGTTTCCTTTGGGACACATAGTTGAGTTGGCCCAATGCAGATTTACGTCTGCCCCAGAAGCAAGTCTCTGCTTCTCTGGGTCGCCTTTAAAACCGCACAGAATACTGTGCATACACACCAAGGACACAGCTGGTTAGGTGCATTTATCTATACACAAACACACACGTGTGCACGTATACAAACCGATGCATGCGCACACACCCAGATGTGACATATAGAGATATTTCAGCCTGGGTTTTCCCCTGGTGCCTGCCACCAGAACACACTTTCATCCATCTCTCTGCCAATCCGACCAGAGCCAACAGCAATCACACACCCAGGGTGCATTCTGCTGCAGAGCTGCACCGTGTGGCAGAGGGACCGAGCACGGGTCAGTGTCTGAAGACAGAGGTCAGAGTATAGGGCTCGGTGATGGGATGGGGCTGGGGGGTTAGGGGGGGTTGGGGGGGGCAGTACGACCGTCCGCCAGTAAATGCCAGCCGACCACACTGGCGGATATAATGACAGCAAATGTCAGCCAGTTTGTGGCCCGGTCAGTACTGAGCCTGTCCTTTGTTCCCCTCTTCGTGCACCGTAGGTCTGCTGGTGCATTGTGGGTAATGAGAGCTGAACCCCACCGCCAGGGTTTCCGGCTGCGTAAACACCGTCTTACCGCGCTCCGCGTCTTGTTGCGTGATGTCAGCTCAAGGTATTGCACTGCTCTTTCTTTTTCACTGCTGTGTCATTATTATTCATTTCATTTCATTTGCGTTGCTGCCCGCACGGGCTGGAAGACCTTCTCCGTGCGGAGCCCGGGAAATTGATTAAAAACCATCGCATTCATCATGCTGCATGATTTCCCTCCACTGTGTTGTATGTAGGAGTGTTCAGATGAAGACACCATGGGGTGCGAGGCCCTCTACTTTACATGACTCAAAGGCCCTAGTCAGCCTCTTATTCTGATAGCCCTCAAAACCCCGCACCTCATTTAGATCTCATTTGCATGCTGGCAGGCAGGCGTGCTTTTTTTTTCTATCTTCCTTATCTTTTTAGTTTTTAATCCCCTTCTGCTTCTCGTCCTGCCCTTTGTTGTGTAGAGCATGAAGAGGACGACAACCTCTGCTCCTGCCCGCACACACACACACCCACACACACCCCCACACACACACACACACGCATACATGCATACACACACACACACACACACACATACACGCACACACACCCACACACACACACATACACGCACACCCCCACACACACACACACACGCATACATGCGTACACGCACACACACCCACACACACACACGCATACATGCATACATGCACACAAACCGACACACACACACCCACACACACACACACACACACGCATACACGCACACACACACACACCCACACACACGCATACATGCATATACGCACACACACACGCATACATGCATACACGCACACACACCCACACACACACACGCATACACGCACACACACACACGCATACACGCACACACACACGCATACACGCACACAGACACACACACACACGCATACACACAGACACACGCATACAAGCACACAGACACACACACACACACAGACACAGACACACACACAGACACACACATACACACGCACATGCACACAGACACACACACACGCATCCACGCACACAGACACACACACACAGACACACGCACACATACACACGCATACATGCACACAGGCACGCACACAGACACCCACACACACACACGCACACAGACACACACACACACGCAAACACGCACACAGACACACACACACACGCATACACACAGACACGCATACAAGCACACAGACAAACACACACACACAGACACAGACACACACACACACAGACACACACATACACACGCACATGGACACAGACACACACACACACGCATACACGCACACAGACACACACACACACAGACACACGCACACACACACGCATACATGCACACAGGCACGCACACAGACACCCACACACACACACGCACACACACATACACACACGCAAACACGCACACAGACACACGCAAACATACACACACTTACACACACACATGCACACAGACACGCACGCACACGCACATTCCCCCTGCTCTTCCTCCTCATCATCCTCATCGAGTATTGCATTTCTCAGCCCCTCTGAGCTCTCGTGGCTCCCCACATCGGATTGACCCCCACCCACCATCCTCATCCTCCCTGGGACACACCCACGCCCAGCCACACACACACACACACACACACACATACCCACTCCCAGCCACACATACATACATAAACACACACACGCCCAGCCACACACACACAAACACATACATACCCACGCATGCACACACACACACACAAGCAAACACACACACACACCTCTCCTCTCAGTCTCTCTCTCATGCCCAGTAACCTAACCCACGCATCTCTTGTGGACATGGTAACTTGCAGTCTTGGATTCTCAGATCAGGGGTTACGATCTCAGCGGGGTGGCATGATTCAGAGTGTTCAGAGCGCAGGATCCCGGGAAGCTTCGCTCTGAACACTCTGGCGCAGTGAATTCAGAGACGCTCACAAGAGAGTGAGACACACCCCAGGGGTTCAAACCCGCCTTTGTCTCAGCTCTCTTTTTCTCACCCTCCCTCACCCTTCCTCTCCCTCCCGTTTCTGTTTCCTTCTCTGTGCATCCTCTCGTCCTATCTCATCCATTTCTCCTCCTCTACGTCTCGCCTCCTCTCCCCCCCCCCCCCCCCCCCCCCTCTACGTCTCCTCTTCCCCCCCCTCCCCCCCCCCCCCCCCCCCCCCCCCCCCCCCCCCCCCCCCCTACGTCTCCTCCCCCAGGTCTCTTCTCCACTGCTCGGTGAACTCTCGGCTGGGTGACTTTCAGAGCTACTTGTTCCACTTTCTACATTTATTCTAATAGGAATGCAAATATTTAGTTTTCCAATCTTTAAGCCGTTGGTGTTTTCAGAAGGAGTGAGAGATGGAGAGAGAGAGAGAGAGAGAGAGAGAGATGGAGCGAAATGGAAAGGAGAGAGAATGTGTGTGTGTTTGCATGTGCATGTATCTGCGTGCATTTGAGTGTGTGTGCTTGTGCATGTGTGTATGTGTGTGTGTGTGCATGTGTGTGTGTCTGTGTGTGCGTGTGTGTGTCCGTGTGTGTGTGCATGTGTCTGCGTGTGCGTGTGTCTGCGTGAGTGTGTGCATGTGTCTGCGTGCGTGTGTCTGCGTGTATGTGTCTGCGTGTGTGTGTCTGCGTGTGTGTGTCTGAGTGTTTGTGTGTCTGCGTGTGAGTCTGCGTGTGTGTGTCTGAGTGTGTGTGTCTGCGTGTGCGTGTGTTTTCGTGCGTGTCTGTGTGTGTGTGCATGTGTGTTTTCGTGCGTGTGTGTGTGTGTGTGTCTGTGTGTGTGAGTCTGCGTGTGTGTATGTGTGTGTGTGGGAGTCAGGGTGACAGCATACAGACGGCGGTCCCACCACTCAGCGGAGTGAGGGAGATCTAGATCTATAGATCTAGACCGGTGCAGGGAGGGTGAAGGACAGCCGTCGTGTTTCTCGCTCATCTCCATGCTGAAGAACATCTCACGCAGGGCTATTTCTCGCTTCAATGGCTCGCTGTGACCAGAGTGGCGAGTCTTTCAACGGGGCGTGGCACAAAGCTCTCTTACATTAGGTGTAATGTTGCACTGTGTGCACAACACCGTGAGTCACCACAATGAGCCGGAACAAACCCCCCCAGACCAGACCCTGCTCTGTCCACACACACTCACCTGGGAACAAAGTCATGGCTATAGTAGCGCTATTAGTATGGTGTGGATGGATTCAAATACAAACAAGCAAATGGCAGGCCAATACGTTATTTTCTCAGGAGATTACAATGTATAGGGGCAGGATTGCAGGTTCATGTTTTCCCACTCTAAATATCGGAATCAGTTTCTACAGGCCAACACAGGCTAAGTATTGTTGTGTAAGATAGGCAGACTGCAGGCTAAGTATTGTTGTGTAAGATAGGCCAACACAGGCTAAGTATTGTTGTGTAAGATAGGCCAACACAGGCTAAGTATTGTTGTGTAAGATAGGCCAACACAGGCTAAGTATTGTTGTGTAAGATAGGCCAACACAGGCTAAGTATTGTTGTGTAAGATAGGCAGACTGCAGGCTAAGTATTGTTGTGTAAAATAGGCAGACTGCAGGCTAAGTATTGTTGTGTAAGATAGGCAGACTGCAGGCTGAGGTTTGTGGAGGCCTGAGTAAAGAGAGAGGAGTTCAGACTTTTGCCTTTCATTGCCTTTTTTCTCAAACTAGGTACTGGTTTACTTATTTATTGTTGCTTGTAACACATTTGTTTATCAATCAGTTGTTTAATTGATTAGCTATTTTACAGCTCCCCTTTGTTTGGACTGCAATATTAACTGAATTAGAGGCAGTGTGAGTCCATTTATGGACATACATAAAAAGAAAAATCTATCCAGAGCTTATGCCTTTGGGGATCGGATCAGCTCAGGCTCAGTGTCCATCCATGCTGGGAATAAGGGAATGTATTTATTACTGGGAGCAGAAAGTGCTTCAGGGTGCAACATAGTTAGCACTGCTTCCGATTCCAAAGCTTTCAGCGCTGGTTTAGCCCCCGAGCTCAGCTTCACATGAGGGCCCCTCGCTCTAGAAGACGCCGTCTTATTCCACCTCCCAGTGTTCAGTAAACTTTCCAGTGCTCTGTGTTCTCAGTGAGTCCCAGTAACCCAAGAGAAGGTTCCAGTGCTCTGTGTTCTCAGTGAGTCCCAGTAACCCAAGAGAAGGTTCCAGTGCTCTGTGTTCTCAGTGAGTCCCAGTAACCCAAGAGAAGGTTCCAGTGCTCTGTGTTCTCAGTGAGTCCCAGTAACCCAAGAGAAGGTTCCAGTGCTCTGTGTTCTCAGTGAGTCCCAGTAACCCAAGAGAAGGTTCCAGTGCTCTGTGTTCTCAGTGAGTCCCAGTAACCCAAGAGAAGGTTCCAGTGCTCTGTGTTCTCAGTGAGTCCCAGTAACCCAAGAGAAGGTTCCAGTGCTCTGTGTTCTCAGTGAGTCCCAGTAACCCAAGAGAAGGTTCCAGTGCTCTGTGTTCTCAGTGAGTCCCAGTAACCCAAGAGAAGGTTCCAGTGCTCTGTGTTCTCAGTGAGTCCCAGTAACCCAAGAGAAGGTTCCAGTGCTCTGTGTTCTCAGTGAGTCCCAGTAACCCAAGAGAAGGTTCCAGTGCTCTGTGTTCTCAGTGAGTCCCAGTAACCCAAGAGAAGGTTCCACCAATCGAGTCTGATTAGTAATCAATTCAAGCAACAATGATTTGATTTGTGCAGCTTGTTGCAAATATATGATGATTGCATTCTGCACTTTGTGGACTTTTGATTCATTATTGGATTGCTTACAAAATGGTAGGCCGTAAACAACTTAATAATTTGTGTTCTCTACAGGGCGTGGTCCCTACAGGGCTTGTTCTCCACAGGGCGTGGTCCCTACAGGGCGTGGTTCCTACAGGGTGTGGTTCATACAGGGTGTGGTCCCTACAGGGCGTGTTCACTACAGGGCGTGGTCCATACAGGGCGTGGTCCATACAGGGCGTGTTCTCTACAGGGCGTGGTTCCTACAGGGCGTGGTTCCTACAGGGTGTGTTCTCTACAGGGCGTGGTCCCTACAGGGCGTGGTTCCTACAGGGTGTGGTTCCTACAGGGCGTGGTCCCTACAGGGCGTGGTTCCTACAGGGCGTGGTTCCTACAGGGTGTGTTCTCTACAGGGCATGGTCCTTACAGGGCTTGTTCTCTACAGGGCGTGGTCCCTACAGGGCGTGGTTCCTACAGGGTGTGGTTCCTACAGGGCGTGGTCCCTACAGGGCGTGTTCTCTAAAGGGCGTGGTCCCTACAGGGCGTGGTTCCTACAGGGTGTGGTTCATACAGGGTGTGGTCCCTACAGGGCGTGTTCTCTACAGGGCGTGGTCCATACAGGGCGTGGTCCATACAGGGCGTGTTCTCTACAGGGCGTGGTCCCTACAGGGCGTGTTGTCTACAGGGCGTGGTCCATACAGGGCGTGGTCCATACAGGGCGTGGTCTTGGCGGATGATTGAACCATTGAGCCAGCCTGCTGTACACAACACTAGTCCTGGTGCTGATAATGTGCAATCTAGCCTTCGACACAAAAGCTAACTTGAAATCACGAAAATGTTTACAACATCAAAACATTTATACTCTATCTCTATTAGGTGTGAAGTAATTGAATCATTGTTATTGTTATGAATCCTAATAACCAAGGCAGGTATTACTTTCGTTTGAGGCAATAATTACAACAATTAGGCCTCCTCTGGCGAAGGCTTTTATGATGTGTTTCAGATGATTTGTTATTTGGAGAATGTTGGCCTCTTACGCATACCTCTGCGCTGGCATCTGTAATATTCATATTTAAAAAACAAAACTGTTTACCGATGGCTTGTACAGATGCTCAAATAAACACTTGAATGATTCCAACCAAATTACTTGTGAAAGTGTCATCAGTGTAGCCAGCCAAGGCAGAAATGTGGCAGCTAAGAAGTTAAGCTTTGCCACATCTTGTGTCATTACCAAGTTTGACAGATCATACAATTATGCACTTTTTTCTCCCGTCGTTCTCAGTGACAAAGTGAGAAAGACAGAGAGAGAGAGAGAGAGAGAGAGAGAGAGACAGAGAGAGAGAAAGACAGAGAGCGAGAGAAAGAGAGAGTTCACAGTCAGAATCTGAGTGAAAGCTTTTTTTATGTGCAGGGAGCATCTCTCGTTTGAGACCTTTCGCTCACTTTGTTCTTCAAAGGGGACGGCTGCTGACAACTCGTTCCTACGTGAGGCCTCATATTTAGGAACCTCACACCACGCAGCCTTTCAAGCTAGGACCCCCTGTTGTAGACACATCAGTAGAAGACCTGGGTTCACAACATCTAGACCTGGTTCTTCCTGCTTGTAGATCCATCAGACCTGGGTTCACAACATCTAGACCTGGTTCTTCCTGCTTGTAGATCCATCAGACCTGGGTTCACAACATCTAGACCTGGTTATATCTTCTTGTTAGATGTTTAATGCATTAAAGCATTTTATATTGAGAGGAGAAGGGCTCTCACAGAAATGTATTGTCTGTAATCGGCCCAATAAAGATAGTTTTCACCTGCATTCTCCCCCCCCCCCCCCCCAGCCCCCCACCCCTAAATGTTATTCTAGAATCAGGGAAATGGGTGGTGAACGAAGTTGGTTCATTACACTCATGAACCAACTCATGAGACACTCATGAGAAGTAACTTTGAAAATACTAATACTCTCTTTTTGTGAATATATTGCTTACACATATTGTGGATAAAATGTCTATCAAGATCTCCCTTGTAACAGCTATAGTCTCCGAGGCATAAGGTAATCAAGAACAGCTGTTATTGTGTTAATTGACCAATTCAACAGTGCAAAGTTGTGAATAAATCTCACGGTAGGACTAGCACTATTTACCCGGAGCTAAATCACACAGGTGGGGTGGGGGCCGCATCGCCATAAAAGGAGAAACCTCGCTACCTGTTATACTCATGTTTACTGAATAACCAACACGTTATTATTAGTAGGTAGAGATTTTTGTGTCTTGGACTAGTTTGAACATTGAAGTAGCTGCTGAATACGTTCATTATTGAAACCCTTCTAAAATGACTACCGCCCCGATGGGGGGGGGGGGGGGGGGGGGGGGGGGGGGGATCCTCACACTGGACGGCAGCTGTCAAAGCGCTCCCAGAATATTCAAATGTTTAAATATCTCCGAAACCTCCCATATCTGGCCATTCTGACGGCTGAAGCATTGACGTGAAGCTCTCTCGGACGTCCAGCGCCCATACGTGTATATTTGATCACCGGGATATCCAGACGACATGTAACCTAGCGTTACATACATATTTTCATAAAATCAAAACAAAAAGAACATCCCTTTCCTTATGATTTGACCTTAGCGCGCCAATCCTATAATACATTACAGAGAACGTTGGTGAAATGGACACGACACCTTAAACGCTGTTTTCATACTGAAACGTTATCGCTGTTATGTGTCGTTGAAGAGTTCTTGAACACTTTCACAGCCATAAGTGAAGGCTGAAAAGCTGCCAGATAGTAAAGTTGGTAAAATATAAAACCTCCTCTAACTAAGTTAACCCCGTGATGTTAGGTTAACCAATGTGGATTTTTGCATTTTGGTTGCTGTTGTTTTGTTATTTGCCTCCATTGGCCTACAAGAAAATATCATCTTGACGGCTTTTTATAACGCAACGATTCAGTCTATCTAAACTAAATGCATAAAAGCAAAAACAAACAAAACTTGCAAGACTCTCAAATCCTTCACAGAGGTCAGTTTGGCAAGGGGGGGAGGAGTGTGTGTCTCTCTCTGTCGTACTGCTAGCCATTTCACTCCCTTGAGCAGGGAGCATTAAGCTCTTCTGCCCCACGACGAGGCATCAGTATGCTCTGGAAGTCTGAGTCCTCAGTCCCCAAATGCAGCCCAGCCCAATGTCAGCTGAAGGGTGGGAGCCGCTCATGTAAATGAAGCTTGATTGTAATAGTTCTAAGTGGATTCCACCCACACAATCTTGTCTCCTTCGCTCATTGTTACCCACAGTCTCCCCCCCCCCCCCCCCCCCCCCCCCGCCCCCTTCAACGGGGTTTGCGGGCACAAATAATAAAAGTTGTGTCACTTCGCAAATTAGCCCAACAGCTTATCACTTATTCATTGTTGCGCATGGCAACAACTCGTCGCCTTGTGTAGAAAACCACAGCCAATCAGACACAGGGCTTTGGTTAATGAACTTGGAAGATTACCCGATCTGAAAATCAACCCACATTGTTTTCCGTTTTCTTTCCCCGTTCACGCTGTGCTTGGCTTGTCTATTTCTTCATTTGTCGTCGGGGTTTCCGACGAAGTACGGCGGGTGCAACGGGCGCCCGGGCGCCGCCTGCTTTGTGTACGGCCCCGGTGCCTAACGTCTCCGCACTGCAGAGAGGCTCTTAGTCCTGAGTTGCCGGGGGAAACGAGTCCAAAAAGCCCTTGTTTGTTTAGAGAAAGAAAAATGCTATTCTGTTGAGAAAACAACCGCGCTGCTGTGTTACTGTCAAAAGAGGCGATTGCAACACTAAAGAAGAGAAAAACTTCTTAAAAAACATAAATAGAAATGTACAGCAAGTCGCGACATCTTGCAGAAAAGCAGCCAAAATAGTCGAATAGCCTTTGTTCTGTCTTCCTAGATTGCTTTACATGCTTGCTCTTCTCTGCTTTGCACAAGACGTTGCCAGGTCCGTATTTTGAAGACGTGTCACGTATGGTGTAGTACTTAATTGGCTGCTTGAACTCTCGCACGTTTGAAGTGTAATTTGGTCTCCATAAAAAGAAGAAGAAAAAATGAGTGCTCATCAAATTCTAACTGGACAACTGCTGAAATTCTGCCACCGGAATTAAACCATGCAGCCATTAAGTAATTTGTTTAATGGCGAAGCACAGTAAAATTTTAGGGTCCCTTTGAAAATGATCTTCTGCTGTTCGTTCGTCCACTGCCTGCATGGCCCATGTAGCCATTTTCTGCCTGGCTGCACTTCATTCAGATCTGTGGCTGCAAGCTCAGAGACTACTACTACTTCTATCAAGTACAGGCAGAACATTCCCAAGGTGTTCACTGCAAGAGCGAGAAACACAGAAAGATTGCCATCATGGGTACGTGGAACCGTAAAAGATGAACTAGGACTAGAGAATGCACGATTACAGAAAAATTATCGCCGTGCTTTTGGCAAATGTCATACAACTCAATGACTAAGAGTTATACAGCAATGGCTACCTTGAATTCTGCCTTTCCGAAGTTATCTTGTGTGGGAGTGTGTGTGGATGATGGCTGGTTGAAGCAGCCTCACCTGGCCCAAGTCAGACTGATTGGAGTCTGGAGCTGGGTGAGGCTGCACACCTGTTGCACATTGAGCAATCAATGTGCACAGGTTAAACCAGCCATCACCACACACAATCAAGGAGAGTTCTCCTGCATGGCAGCATCTGCATGCACCATTCTACGCAACCTTTACAATAAACCGGTCTTTCAACAGCACCACCCTGTGTCCAATTGTTTGGAGGAGCCTGAGGAAAGTCACCTAGGTGGAGTGGGAAAAGCCACCTAGGTGGCGTGTAGCTTGGTCTATGCTACATCTTGCTATTACTATCATTGAGGCTTAAACACACGCACACACGCACACACCCACGCCGACACACACACAACCACACACCTGCACACACACACAATCTCACACCAACACACAATCAAGTTTGGGTCTCCTTTCTGCCCGTCTGTCTTCTCCCGGACCATTCATGGGGACTCGGAGACCTTGGACAAGGCAGGGCTCTGCTGTCAAGGGATATTCAAGTCTGGGGATAATGACTGTGCACTGCCTCGTGGCTTCAGCCCACCACCACCTGCACCACCACCACCACCACCGACCAGCCCTTTATCTCGTCTCCCAGGCCTCTTTGCTGAATGCCTCTCCTAGGCCCTGTCAGTTTGTGGCCGTGCGCTGGATGGATCTATCAATTGAGATCCCTCTCTGGCTATTAGCCGCTCCATTCTCCTCCCGCCGAGGCTGCCTTGGACCCTCTCCTGGCTGATATGAACTCATTGTGAGCCCACAGGAAGAGCGCTATCGTCAGGCAAACACCCAGGCAAGGTCAAGCTGCGCCACACTGCATTTTATAGCATTATTAGTGTTATTCTCGTGATTATTGCTTGGTGTCTGATGTATTCAACACACAGAATACACAAAGGAAAATCATGTCATTGTAACACACGGCATACTTACATCTAGATGGATGAGGCTTTTGTACTTTGAATCTATTTGTGTTTATTCCCTTATGCTTGTTCTATTCATTCAAACCATTTATATCCTCATTATATTCTTCCTTTGAGTAAACATTTTAGCCCAGCAATGTAATGTTATGTTCTTGCTGTTAGATGTAATTCATTTATGTATTTTTTTAAATTGTTTTTAATAACAGAGTTGAGGAGGATTAGAGAAGGCAACAAAAGAATACTACGCCAGATGTAGGAGAAGCAGAACGTTCTTCCACTTGAATGAAACAAGGACCATTTTACATGGTAGACCACTTTTTCCCGTGTGAGGAAATAGACCACAGATATTGTCGATAAGTGTTTTACATATGTATAAGAGGATGGAATTTGCTTCACTGCCATATTTTTCTATAGAATAAACACCCTTCATACACAATGAATCATTAGTGATGCATTGCGATAGTTTGAAAAACGGGTCCTTATAATTCCTTCACCTTGTTCCAGAGATCAGAGCTGGTGTCTAACAGCTGTGTGATCAGAAGAAGGAGCAGATGTATTTAAAACGCCAGATATATTCTCCACGTTGTTCTTCAGTAAATGTTTGCTGCATGGTGGCAGCGCTTGCAAAAGAGTTGAAGCACAGCATGATGAATGATATGAAAATTGGAATCGCATTGCAAACAGCGATCATAAGATCAGCACACAGGAAAAGCAACGCGACTTTGGGGATTACACTGTAACCGGGGAAGAGAGATGCAAAGGTAAACGCAGCTGGGTCCCAGCACTGGGCCTCTATCTTCCCTGCCTGAATTTATACCTCTATTTCTCTCTGTCGGCCTCAATCCTCTCTTATTTACCCAAAAGTGGAGATTAAGAGACCTTTCAGGAGGAAGCGAGCCTCAGCAAACCCAATATTATACACCGTATTTAAATCTCTTAGCAGAGGGATTATTAAAGTCACCAGGAAATGAAAAGGAGAAATGTATAGAGAAAATGTTGACATCCTAACATGCAAATATGCACTGTCCCTCTGCAGCAGCTGTTGTTGTTGTTGTCTTGTCAACAACTTGAGGGAACAGGCCAGCCTAACTTTCAACCAATCACATCGACCCATATTTCACCCACCCTCCCTTCATATTAGAACCGCTAAAGGCTTTGAAGGAAAGCTAATTGTTCTCCAAATTTGCACCAGCCAATCGTATCCAGAGGGATACGACAGCAGCCCTCCCAGGGTCCGTACTTCCTGGCACGTCTGACGAGGAAGTGCGTTAAGTTGCAAAAGTGAGAGTGGCTGGAGAAGCCATTTGACATTCTCTTTTGGTGGAGTGGGATCCGGCAGCTCCAGTCGAAGCACCGGGATCCCGTCTGCCAGAGCGGAAGCGTGTCGTCTCACATGCTATGTCGCCACGCTAATCGCGCTGCCATCACGCCACGTATCGCCTAACCTAATAGCACGCCCTCCCCATGCATCATCCGCCAATCGGATTAGCAGGGCTGATTTATTTATTTGCTTTGCGCAGGTCGGTGCTGTCATTATTTTCTCTTGTAAATAATTGAATTAAGATGTCAGCCACCTCCCTTCGCCCACATTCATATTGTGTGTAATAAAGACAGTGAGGCAGATGTGTGGGTGGTTCGGTGGGGGTAACCCAGACTCTGGGGAGAAGGCAAGAGTAACAGCAGAGATTAAACCAAACTGTTGGAAACAACGGATACGACGGAAAGTGAAACCAGGTTACATCCTTGTTGCATCATGATGTCGTTCCGAGTGGAAGTGGACTTCATAGAGATCCGCGTTTCAATAACTTTCAATAAGTCCCCGGTCCCTTCGGTCAAGCGCGCAGATTTACTGCAATTTGCACAACCGGAAGGCCAGGCTGTGATGGATGATTGCGATAGGTCATTAGTTGTGCTCATCGTGGAAGAAAACATGGCAGGCCTTTCACTTCCCACACAACGCTACGTTTTATTGGACACAATAAAACCCTTGCAATAGCGCCTCACCATGTCTGGAGGCTCTGGGGTGACCAGATGTAAGCAAACGCCTTGGTATTAAAAACACATTTACCGATCTTGGCAGATTGTAGATTAAAACCGCATCCGCAATCTCAATTTGGCTGGCTTCTTTTTATTTTATTTGCAAACAAAGCATGTCAATAAACACCTGGTAGTTCTCAATGGATGTCTGTCGATTCATTTCTTTATAGGCCCCATGCTAGATCTATGTTCTATACACTAGATGTATGTTCTATATCTATGTTCTATACACTAGATGTATGTGCTATATCTATGTTCTATACACTAGATGTTTGTGCTATATCTATGTTCTATACAATGTTCTATACACTAGATCTATGTTCTATATCTATGTTCTATACACTAGATGTATGTTCTATATCTATGTTCTATACACTAGATTTATGTTCTATATCTATGTTCTATACACTAGATGTATGTTCTATATCTATGTTCTATACACTAGATGTATGTTCTATATCTATGTTCTATACACTAGATCTATGTTCTATACATTAGATGTATGTGCTATATCTATGTTCTATACACTAGATCTATGTTCTATACACTAGATGTATGTTCTATGTAGTAGATACATGTTCTATTTCTATGTTCTGTATCGTTGAAGTTACGTGAAGTTACCTGAATTTACTTAAAGTTACATGAAGTTACTTAAAGTTACATGAAGTTACTTAAAGTTACATGAAGTTACGTGAAGTTACCTGAAGTTACTAAAAGTTACATGAAGTTACGAGGAGTTACCTGAAGTTACTTAAAGTTACATGAAGTTACGAGGAGTTACGTGAAGTTCAAGTAACTTCACGTAACTTCTCATAACTTCATGTAACTTTACGTCATTTCTATCGTGTTACAATAGAAGGAAAGAAAGGAAGAAAGCAACAAAGTGAGCAAGATTGCAGGGTGTTCCCATGTCTTACACATATAGATATCCACATATGTATATATATAGCTATATATATATATATATATATATATATATATATATATATATATATATATATATAGATCTATATATAGATATCTATCGATATAGATAGTTATATACAAACTTTGAACCTGAGAGTTTGATGAACCACCAATATCCTGTGGTAATCTTTTTATTTGTTCCAAGAGAAGCAAGAGCATACACACACACCCACACTGACACTTACACACCTACACAAACCTACACTTACACACACCCTGACATACACACACACACACTCGCACACACACAGAGACATTTGCCGCTTGTCCTCAGGGAGCCCTATAGTAGAAATGGTTCTTGTGGACAGACTAGTGTGCAGTGCAGAATATGACAATCTGCAATGGGAAATTGATTTTAACTTTGAGTGTAGCACAACCCAATACATTAAACATGATGGGGTGAAAAAAACAGAAATAAAATGTTTTCACTGCTGGACTTGACAATAAGGATATGCTTCTGTGCATCGATCTCGGAGTAAAGGTTGCATGTTCTTTTACACAAACTTACCAGAGTTTATGGCCTTCACAAAAAGTCCCGTCGAACATAGTTTCTCATACACTTCAAACCAGCGCTTTTCAATCAGGATTGAAGCGAATCAATCAGGGGAATACTGATCCGCATGTCTACCTGCTCGCTGTCTACGACCCTCAACAACACACGCAGCGTTTCGCTTCTCAGTCCTCTTTCGGTTTCTCTTTAGAAGGGGGCTAAATACTTTGGGTTTCAGTCGAGCTTCTCACGGTTTCCATAAGAGCTGCCTCCTGATTGGTTTTCCTCTTCCACGGCGGCGTTCTCCTGAGAGAAGCCCTTTGTTTCAGTGCAAGAAAGCATCTCATTTTACTCTCTGATTTGTTTACTTGGCTAATGGGACTGCAGTGTCCTTTGTTGAACCTTTGTGGAGCGTGACAGAGCTCGGTGGCGCTGCGTGGTGATCACGCGTGGAGGTTGGCTGAAAGAGGCTTAATCTCGCCATTTGATTTCGGGGAGGCTTTCATAGCTGATTTAATGACTCGTGCCAGCTGACATAATTGCACTTCCAGAATTTATTTTTAATAAGAATTTAAGCATAATAAGGAGCCGTGCGCAGTGCGGTGAATTTATTTTCTTTTTTTATTATTATAAGCGTTTTCCTTTTTAACTATGATAATAACGGGACTAACAAAGATAATATGCTCTAATTGCTTGGGGGATAAATCCTCTTTTTTGCAGCCCTTAATCCCGTATCTCTCCCAGGCTGGCTGGGGCTTTCAGTCTGTCTTTCAACAGGTTGCATCATACATTCAACCAGTATTTCAATGTACAAACACACAGTTGCCGTCTTTGTTTCCAATTTAATATATAAAAAATGTATTCCACTTAAATCACGCTTTTGTGATTTTGATTTTAAAAGCTGCGGCGAAGCGATGACAAACAAACCGTCACGAAATCCTGAACGCATTCCCCCGCACGCCATATCGGCTCTCGATAAAACAGAAGAATGAGAACAAGCACCAGACGTTTTCCTTTCTCCATCTTTGGTCCAACAAGACTGAAAGGATACGATACAAAAAGCACTTTTTGTATCGTGCTTTTCTCCTCATGACAAAATGAGAGATCAAGGACGTTGGTCTGGGGAGCAGGCGAGACCACGCAGCTTGGACGGCCTTATCGGACAACGTCTCGCGAAGCAAGACGAACAACGCTTTTCTCTCCAACGCTCACCGAGCCCATCAGGCGGAAATGCCTATCGTTTTGTTTATTCAACGAGTGAAGTGCGGACACCTTCATCTCAATAAAGAGGGGGCGTTGGACCGAGTTATCTGTGCCATTGCCCTTTGGAAGTGCTGTCAGTGCTGTTCTCCTTATGCAGCGTTCTCAAAGCCTCCCTCCCCGCATGAAGTCTATGTGAGGTGAATACAATGCAGGCGGCTCAGACACCACAAAAGGGCATTGCACTAGAAAGCCCTACCTCTGCTGAGTGACCTTTGCCAGCGTGGTGGAGGTCGGCCCCCTCCCAGCGGACGCCTGTCGCAGAACTGAAAAGATTCTGAATAGAGGAGGAGGCGTGAGCCTCCACAAATGGCAGCATATTGTTTTCGCCATTTGTCCGATTGAATGTTCTCTGCTGGCGGTACGGATATTGAGTGATAAACACATATTACCCGGCGTCTGGGACAAGGAATAAAGAATATATAGATGATAAGGGAGCTGGCTTTTGGCTTTTCCGGCACAGTTTCACGTCACGACTGGTATCCCTGGTTACATCCATAACCCATCTCTAACCCTATCTGCAGAATATGTTGTTCCCTTTCAAGGGCCACCGTACAAGCATTTAACTTTACCTTTGTGGAAAATAATAGTTGTGATGAAGGAATATTTGAATATGAGTAACTGCCTGAAAGCGAAATCACAAAAATTGCAAAGTCTAATACAAAAGTATGGGGGAGCTGTGTTTATTTGAAGAGTTGACAGCCTAATCCTAGCGACAATCTCCTCACATAAAAAGCGTCTGCATCATCAGAGCCATGCACCGTGATTGAACCCTAAACACGGTTGTTGGGTGCAGTGGGACATCCACACAGCGGCCACGTTCGTGCCCCAGTAAGACGGACACCTTGGACAACATCGTTTGCTCCAGGAAGACCGCCACACGTGGGCAGCACGTCAGAACAGTGTGTTTCTGTTCTGTTCAAACAACAGGAGGTGCTCAAAATAAGCCGGTTATCCCTCATTAGGTATCTTATTCAAAGGTTTCCGGATGTGCGATGGCGTTCATGGAAAAAACAACCACACAGCAGCTCAATCAACTCCTGAACCACTTGCATTATCCGCGTGTCTGCGTGTCTGCGTGAAGGGGGGAAGGTAAGAAAGACCTGCACTTAATTGTGTAACAAAGATGTCAGCTGGTTTGTCTGCCCAGATCCACAAGAGACGGTGCAAGATACGTACAGCGGGATGTGAAAGCCTAAAATGGGATAATCTTGGCTGAGTATTTTCTTTTTCATAATAGGATATCATTTTCAAACACCCAACTACTGAACGCTGTTCTGCTGTAATAGCAGCCATTTCTCTATCTGCTCTGACACCATCAAATTATGCTGCACTTCCAAACACATGTCTATTATGTTATGCTGACACTTTACTGTGTTTCTGTCTGGGACTACTATACTTATGAAGAGGACAGCCAGCTGCAAAGCTGTAAAAGCAAATTTGGGGTTTTGGTGATATATTACAATTCCCATCAATGCTGAGAAATGCATTCACCTCCCGTGCTGCAAGATGCTTTGGCTAAAAGCCTCCACCAAATGACGATGTTAACATTTGGTATGCAGTCAGTTCCTTTCATCAAATTCAAGAAAATAATTCAACACAATAACGACAACAATAGAGTTGTTCACAGTATGTATTATGTATATTTGCTGATATTATATATTGTCTATTACTTCTGTTGTCACTGCAGCTAACAACATCGTTGCAAAACCCAATCTTCCAATGACTTGACCATTTTGTTTGGTGTGTTTGTTCACCAAGTCTTCCTGTCTGTTGAAAAAGAGCTTCAACGTCATAATTAAGATTCCCTTCCAGGGTTCCTGTTCCACATTCAGAGCAACACCTTGCACAGATTGCACAGGGTTGTGACCAGGGGTCAAGGACTCGACACCCAGGATGATGCGAGCGTCTGCAGCAGCCTGCTGGTGTCAGCGCTCACAAACAGCCTCTGTGCCCTGCTGGTCCCGTGAAGGGAGGCGCTGTGTGCAGTTTCAGAGGGCCCTGAGGCTTCAGGCTGCCTTGGGGCCGAGCACTCTGCCCCTTTGTTGTATCGTCCGTCTTTGATTCACCTCAATTTGTGTTTGGAATCTGTCAGAAACACAGTTTACATTTTAAGTGAAACGCGGTTTATGTATATATTATGTACAAAATATATACATAATATTCATGGTTTATGTATATATTATTTGCATATATATATGTTCATACATGTATGTACACCGTATTATTAGTATATACATTATACCCCTTACTTTGCATTATATATTGTTATGTTTGTCTTTGTGTGTGTGTGTGTGTGTGTGTGTGTGTGTGTGTGTGTGTGTGTGTGTGTGTGTGTGTGTGTGTGTGTGTCTTTGTGTGTGAGGCACTCTTAATAAAACAATGAGGGTCTGTGCTTTTGTGCATGTGTGACTTTAAATTCCACTGAGTGGTCAGGTAAAATTAAGGTGCTCTAAGTTAATTAAGGTGTGGTGTGTGTGTGTGTGTTAATGTATTTGTGTGTATGCGTGCATGTGCGTATGTGTGTGTGTGTGTGCCTGTGTATGTGTGTGTGTGCCTGTGTGTGTGTGTGTGTGTGTGCCTGTGTGTGTCTGTCTGTATGTGTGTGCCTGTGTGTGTGTGTGTGTGTGTGCCTGTGTGCCTGTCTGTGTGTCTGTGTATTTGTGTGTGTGCCTGTGTGTGTGTGTGTGTGCCTGTGTGTGTGTGTGCCTGTGTGTGTGTGCCTGTGTGCCTGTGTGTGTGTGTGTGCCTGTGTGTGTCTGTCTGTATGTGTGTGTATGTGTGTGTGTGTGATGAGGCAGGAGAGGTCCTACTGAGAGGCGGTAGCCAGGGAAAACATCTGGTCCTCATCAGGCAGATCAAACAGGGAGGCCTGCAACAAGCCAGCAGATGGTGAGGAGAGGTCTCTCAACAATGGGCCGTCCGCAGTGACATCATCACCACGAGACGCTCACTACAATCAGCGGGAAGACGCGGCTCGACTCCATCACATTGCTCACTTCACAAGAGGCGCAGGTACACGCACGCAGGTATACACACGCTGAGACGCAGGTGCACGCAGGTATACACACACAGGTATACACACGCTGAGACGCAGGTACATGCAGGTATACACACACAGGTATACACATGCTGAGACGCAGGTACATGCAGGTATACGCACGCTGAGACGCAGGTGCACGCAGGTACACGCACGCAGGTATACGCACGCTGAGACGCAGGTGCACGCAGGTACACGCACGCAGGTATACGCACGCTGAGACGCAGGTACATGCAGGTATACACACACAGGTATACACATGCTGAGACGCAGGTACATGCAGGTATACACACAGAGGTATACACACGCAGGTATACACACGCAGGTATACACGCGCAGGTATACGCACGCTGAGACGCAGGTACATGCAGGTATACACACACACAGGTATACACACACAGGTATACGCACGATGAGACGCAGGTACATGCAGGTATACACACACACAGGTATACACACGCAGGTATACGCACGCTGAGACGCAGTTGCGTGCAGGTACACGCACGCTGAGATGCAGGTGCACGCAGGTATACACACACAGGTATACACACACAGGTATACACACGCTGAGACGCAGGTGCACGCAGGTACACGCACGCAGGTATACGCATGCTGAGACGCAGGTGCATGCAGGTATACACACACAGGTATACACACGCTGAGACGCAGGTGCACACAGGTACACGCACGCTGAGACGCAGGTGCACGCAGGTATACACACACATGTATACGCACGCAGGTATACACACGCAGATATACACACGCTGAGACGCAGGTACATGCAGGTATACACACACAGGTATACACACGCAGGTATACACACGCAGATATACACACGCTGAGACGCAGGTACATGCAGGTATACACACACAGGTATACACACGCTGAGACGCAGGTACATGCAGCTATACACACGCAGGTATACACACACAGGTATATGCACGCTGAGACGCAGGTGCACGCAGGTATACACACACAGGTATACACACGCAGGTATACACACACAGATATACACACACAGTATATGCACGCAGGTATACACACACAGGTATACACACACAGTATATATACGCAGGTATACACAAGCTGAGACGCAGGCAACACACAGATGCCAGTTAGCACTGAAGACATGAATGAGAAGTGACTCGCATGTTTATATATATACAGATGTATATATACCTATACAGGCACTGAAAAAGGACTTGAAACAGGAAGCCAGAAACACAGACGCACTACATGAACATGGATGCAACCATGGCCACAAACCAAGACGAGCGATCCACAACACATCCAGTTGAGAGGAAGATCCCCACATGTGTACGCTCAGCTGAATAGGAACGCCTGCAGCTTAAGTCATTGTTATGTGTGCAGAGGAAAACAACTGCAGCGATACATACCCTTCACAGTGGTAGAATCAATTGCAGACTAAAGTAGAACAATATTGAAATACACAATTAAAACCATACAATTTAACATTCTAGTTAATGAAAATCTTAAATAATAAAGTACTTGGCATTAAGTATTTGGTATATGATGCCACAGTGGATTAAGTTAAACCTTAATGAGGGTAATCTAAAAGTAAACCACAGGTGGAGTCATACTAATCCTATCACATACGTTGTGATCAGTAAGCCACCTGCAGAATATATGACATTAATGAAAGAAAGAATAATGGCACAGCTCAGGCCTGGTGTAGGGGAGAGGTCAGGGATCACCTGAGACCAAATATAGGCTAACCCTAACCATAACCCAACCCAGGAGAGAAGCTCAGGCCTGATGTAGGAGAAGATCAGGACCTCCTGGGACCAGGCCCAGCCCAGGAGAGATGCTCAGGCCTGATGTAGGAGAAGATCAGGACCTCCTGGGACCAGGCCCAGCCCAGGAGAGAACCTCAGGCCTGGGCAGAACAGTCTTATCTCCCCCTTCCAGATCCAGAGCAGCTGCTGCAGGCCTCAACAGCTGGAAGTGTGGAATGCAGCAGTAATCCCTGTGGCCATCTGTCAACAGCAAAAAAACAAAAAAACATCTAAACCAAAATGGGGAAGAGATGAAGAAACCTGCATTTAAACACGGTTTAGCACACCTGAAGGCTGATGGAAAAGGCCTTTGCCTGCTCAACGCAGTTAAAGTTGCTGTTATTTTGCTGTTCTCGAAATAAGTCCCTACCTGTAACTAGTCAAGTTACATGTCTGAACACGGTTCAACAGCAGTCTCAAATGAAATGCTTTTGATTTTCAACATAGTTGAGTTTAAGCAGTAGATGTATTCATTTCGGCTTATATGCTTGTTTTCGTATCCTTTGTCAATTCAAGGCCTGAAGTGCATCAGAAACGTGGGAATCAAACAAATGAAACATCGTGTTCTCTTGGTCTGCTGTGCAAACGCCCACTAGCGTTTTGATGGTTTTAGGTTCTCTGTTAGCAGTTTGGGGTTAGGCCCTTTCAGGAAAGTTAATGGCCTTGTGTTAAGTTGTCAGCTTTGCTTTGTTTGCTTTCGTTCTACACTGTTTATATGATATATGTTTAAGTTTGTTTGTCCCCTTTTGACAAGAAGAAAAGGAGTTACTCGAAGCCTTGTTCTTCCTCCTGAGTTCATATTCCACTTGTTGGTCTCCTAGTCCAGCCTGGTGATCCTTTGAGTAAACAAACTGGGTCCTTGTTTGGCGTTAAGAAGCCTACTTGTTGTTCCATGGAATACAATCTTTTATGTTTAGAATACTGTGGGTCCATTTTGAATACTCTTGCTCAAACATGTTTGACTGACTCAATGTAACAGCGCTTTGAAATGATGCATAAACACGCCACAGAGGTTCAGAACTTCAGAAGAGTTTCATCGCACACAATATCCTCCCAAATCCACCCCTATGCAACGAGATTGTGGGAGTTTTTTTTAAAATAGCTTGACAAGGAATCGGCACACCACAGAGAATGTCAGAGAGCAGACCCAGGGGGAGGTACACCCATTCATACACTCCACATTAGAGCAAAAGGATAATAAGGGAAAAACGGAGAATAATTAACATGAACTCTTTAAATCCATAAGGTCACACACTATTAGGGTTGTCAGGCTTGAGTCTGTCACCTGTGGCTTGACGCTGGCCAGACACCCCCCCCCCCCCCCCCCCCCCCCCCCTCCCCAGCCTGTAAGCCCTGCCACGGGTAAAGTGATTGATGGAAGGTCAGCCTCCAACGGCCTCGCACAAATTCAAATTCTTCCACGGGGAAATTGCTCATTTCTTTGAAAGTCCATTTCCATTTTTCACGAGGGGCAACAAGCTAGGTTTATGCATGAGGCTGGCACCCAGTCATAGAATGTGATGAATTGCACCCCACCTGGGATGGGGCATGGGAGAAACATATTAATTTGTGGTACTTTATTGTTTGGTTTTCTGTTTTAGTTGCCTTGTCAAGAGAGAAGGGGGATTGGAGTTTGTAAGGTAATATAAAAGTAAGCAGCTGTGACATTGTGATTAAGATGCCCACCTCACTACTGGTCGACCGCAGTCACTACACGGCTAAGACTGCCTCTGTGACATTGTGGAGGTTTTTTTCTCTGTAACGCTCCTTGCCTTTTTTAAATACAGAACTGCTATCCTATTTGCCGCGGTGCCGGCTTCAAAGAGGCTGTTTGTCATCATAGAGATTTCCGCTGTCATTCAGGGACATTTATATCACTTTAAGCTCTTTGGGTGTTCCAGCCCTAATGCTGGGCAGACAATCCCGCAGAGACCTCTCGCTGTCAGTCCCCTGTTTGTGTATCCCCCTCTGCCGGCGAGCAGCGAGAGTGGAATGATTGTCACTACGTGAAAGGGCACATGCTTAAACAATGCAAAACAGAGCGGGGGGGGGGGGGGTTTGGCTTCAAAGGGGATGTAAAGCCTGACCTTGGAAGGCTTTACATCTCTCTCCCATGATATGAAAACCCAGGCCGTATATTCCACGGCTGGAAAAATCAATATGTGCTTATAGCAATTTATTTTAATTAGGGAGGCACTGATGCCATTTTCTCCCTCCAGATTCCAATAGCAAGTGCAGGGCTTTGAGTGTTAGCCATTGCAGAGGACCGATCATACTGTGCTCACACACACACACACACACCTTAAACACACTTACACCATGAACACACACACACACATATACACACTTACACCATGAACACACATACACACACACATCATAGACACACACACACACACATACACACACACACACACATCATACACACACCTTAAACACACTTACACCATGAACACACATACACACACACATCATAGACACACACACACACACACACACACACACACACACACACATCATAGACACACACACACACATCATACACACACACTCACACAAACACACACACACAGCACATCATTTGGGAAAAAAAGAGAAATCCAACATTAGATTATTTTCGTTTTCTTAAGCAACGCTGCTTTGGGAAAAGTAGAAGGCATGAATGTCTCTGATGCCGCCGTGTCTGGACTGGTTACATGGTTTCCGGAGCTGCTGTGCACAGCTTGTGTCTATATAAGTTTCAAACTAAAATCATCGAGTTCTAGCAGTGTGATTTAACTCTGGAGTTAACCCTAATCAGAAGGCAGGTATCTTGTTTGCCATTGGACCCACTGAGACGCCTGACCCAGGCAAACGGTGAGGGACTGGATCTTCTTACCATCACCGTCAGAGTGGAGCTATGAATCCCTTCTGTGGGTTACATGTGACCATCGCATCCCTGTCCTGAAGGAACTCTGCTGTGTTTACAACTCATGGTTTCTCACATGGATGCCCAGTTGACCTTAGCTCAGTTCAAAAGAATAGTGTTGTTTATGTGTGGGTCTATTGGTTTACTCTCATGGCTTATTATTGGCTGTTTAGTGAGTGTGTATGCAGGGCAGAGCATGCTCACGTGCACATGAGCATGCACGTGCACGTGCGTGAGTGGGCAACATGGTTAGCCTTTTTTTCTTTCAGGGTAATTTGTTGGTCATTATGCAGGGGTAAGGTCTGCTGTCCTGCAAATTGCCAATTGTGTTAGCGTTGTAGCATCCACCTGCGGCAGTCAGGCGAGTTAAAAAACATTGAGAGTGAATGAGTGCAGGTGAAGAGGCGGCGATCACAGGCCAGATCCACAGTGACACTGAACTCCTAATATGCAATCGCATTCGCACAGCGAAAGGAAGACACGGTCGACCTGTTTACTATTATATTATATATTATATGTTACAATGAACTACTTTTTTCATTAGTCTACCATTATAGAGCACAGGGATACGGGAAGAAAAAGGAACAATAAATGCAGAAAGGATGTCATTAGATTACATTTTACAGCCCTTGATTTACAGCAAGGCAACTTCTTGATTTTAAAGTACATTTATTTTTGACTTGGCCTTTTAATTTGTATAAGCTACAAGGGCTTAATGGAGTTCATATTTATGCTGAAGCTCATTTAGCATGCGGTGTAAGACAGCGTGACTCCCAGCGCAGAACGTGCTGGTGGTTGACTAGGAAGGGGTAAAAAACTCTCCCCTCTTCAAGTCAATGGATGCTGAAGCAATGTCATTTCGTTTTTAAAAGTCAAACCATCTGCCCTACATGAATCACAGATTTATCTCTCAAGCTTCACTTTCATTTTCCATCTCCTCTCTCTCTCTCTCTCTCTCTCTCTCTCTCTCTCTCTCTCTCTCTCTCTCTCTCTCTCTCTCTCTCTCCCTTACACACACACACACATTATCTATTTTTTCAGGGTGGAAAGGGAGAGGGGGGAGGACTCTGGCAGAGTGATGGAGAGCCTTTACCCAGCACCACCCCCCTCCCCCCGTCTCCCCCCTCTCAGAGTACCCTCCCCAGTCAGTGTGTGTGTGTGTGTGTGTCTCTCCCCCCTCTCAGAGTATCCTCCCCAGTCCATTGTGTCAGGACATCTTAGGGAGCAGCCACACAGCTCTGTCACCCAAAGAAATAAAAGTCATCCTTGATTTACCTGACGGGGGCGGGGGGGCGTATGTGTCAGAACTCTCCTTGGCTGGGTGCACTGCGCCGCTGGGACACCTCTACCGCCGCCGCCACAGAGACCCCGCCCCCACCAGACTACTCCTCTGTATTCAGACGGCGTCCATGTTTTTTTTGCCAGCGGTTCAGATTACATTTCATTTGGTGTTCAATCTTATCAGGGCGTGTGTGTGTGTGTGTGTGTGTGTGTGTGTGTGTGTGTGTGTGTGTGTGTGCATGTGGTGTGTGTGCATGTGTGTGTGTTTGTATGTGCCTGTGGTGTGTGTGTGCGTGTGTATGCATGTGTGTGTGTATGCGTGTGTCGTGTGTGTCCATGTGTGCGTGCGTGTGTGTTTGTGTGTGTGTGTGCGTGTGTGTTTGTATGTGCGTGTGGTGTGTGTGTGCGTGTGATTGTGTATGCATGTGTGTGTGTGTGTGTGTGTGTCGGGTATGAAGGTTGGGCGGGCGGGCGGGGCGGGGGGGGGGGGGGGGGGGGGGGGGGGGTCAGATGGTTCATAATGACACAACCGCACCGATTCATCCGAGTCCTCCCCCTTTTTATAGGGACGGCCCTCCAGCACGAGTCACAAGTCCCCCGCTCCACGCACACGCACACGCACACGCACACGCAGAGCTAGTGTGGCGACGCCCACACAGGGAGACGGCAGGGAGCGTCAGGGAGAGTCAGGCTGACATTTGCTCAAGGTTGTGTGTAATGGTTGATTATGTGCGTATAGGAGAACGCGTGTTGGCACGTCACACACGGCCCCTGATTTGTAGCAGATCAGTCATCTGTAATACAATTCAAATCTATTATGTCCGGGCCGCGGCGCTTAGGGCCCGTGACCTTGGCTCCCCTCTTCCTCTGGGAGCGCCGTTTCAAAACAAGCCGTGTTGACTTGTTGGTCGTTTGATTTGTCGGGGGCGTTTGCCTGCAATGTGAACGCTGGCTGAAACGACGTTCCTGTGCCAAGGTTATTGTTCTGTTGTCTCGCCCGAGATTCAAGGGTGGTTTTTATACGGGCACTTTGAGGCTAGGAGCTAGCCGTCCCCACAAGACCAGCACAGCTTAGCGTGTAGCTCAGGTGTGTCAGTAGTCAGCCCAGGGATGAATGGATGAACTACGGCTGGTAAATAACCCAGCATTGTGAGGACAACACAGGCCTTAATGTAACCGCTCTGCAAAACCTCGCGGTGGCAGTCCAGTCCCACGGGAACGCACTCAAACAGAGCAGTGTTTGCTCTCTCCATCTCTCCCCCTATATCTCTCCCTCTCCCCCCTCTATCTCTCCCTCTCTCCCCCTCTCTCTCCCCATCTATCGCTCCCTCTCCCCCCTCTATCTCTCCCGCTATCTCTCCCCCTCTATCTCTCTCTCTATCTCTCCCCCTCTATCTCTCCCTCTCTCCCTCTCTCTCCCTCTATCTCTCCCTCTCTCTCTCTCCTCTATCTATCCCTCTCTCTCGTTCCAAATGAACCAGTCTGTCGTTTGCTCTCTCCCTCTCTGCCCCTCCATCTCTCCCTCTCTCCCCCTCCATCTCTCCCTCCAAACGAACCAGTCTGTCGTTTGCTCTCTCCCTCTCTATCTCTCCCTCTGTCCGACCTCTCCCCTCTATCTCCCCCTCTCTCTCGTTCCAAATGAACCAGTGTGTCGATTGGCTCTCTCCCTCTCTCCCCCTCTATCTGTCCCTCTCTCCCCCTCTATCTCACCATCTCCCCCGCTCCATCTCTCCCTCTCTCCCCCTCCATCTCTCCCTCTCTCCCACCCTCTCCCTCTAGCTCTCTCTCTCTCTCGTTCCAAACAAACTACTCTGTCGTTTGCAGAGCCTCTAATCTGGCACATTGCTATCAGTCAGGATCCCAGCAGGGTTGTCAGGCCATAATTGTGCTTTATCGATTCCAGCTTTGGCGCCTGGATATCTGCTGTAATGGGCCCCATAGATAGGCTACAGTGGGTTATACCTGTAGAGATATTTCAATAAAAAGGGCTTTTGGTTTAAGCCTCTGCAGGCTGAATGCGGTCCTGATGTGACCCCCATGCCCTCTGGATGACTGCTGCAGCTATCCATAACCAAGGGGCTCCTCTGCTGAGTGCAGAACAGGGCGCCGTTGGGGGCCAGAAGAGAATCAGAAAACATCGATTAGGGTGGGTCTGCGGGGGGCTGCCTGCTTTCTGTCACAGCATAATTGAATGTATTGATATTTCCAGATGAAATTCCACCCCGTGTACCAGTGCGACGTAGGACGCACGGTGCCATCGTGGGTCAGGGTGGTGCCGGGTCAAACACTGTTAAACAGGGGCTGATAGGTTGGAATCTAATTCCAAACAGTGCAAAGTGTACTGGCGGGGCCCCAGCAGGTCTGCGAGACATGCACCAGCCTTCCATTGTGTGTGACTGTCTGCTGAGGGGGACAACAAAGACACACGTCCTCTGAAAGGCCTTGACTCACCCTCTCCAGACATGAATTATAAAGCCTTTATCTCACCCTCGCCGCACCCTTTTTCTCCACCTTTATTTTCCTTTGAGTCTTTTATTTATTTATCTTTCGCCTTTCATACCTTTGGGATGGCAGTGCTCAGTTATCTTGTGTGTGCAGGGTATAGGGGTGTGTGTGTGGGTGTGGGTGTTTGAGCCAACCCTTGTTTATCAGTCTGTTTGTGTGACCACAGAGAGTCACAGGGTGGAGACTCTGAATAAAGTGGAGAGATGAGTGGGCTCCTGTGGCTCTGAAGATGTACTCATCCACTGCCCTCTCTCCCTCCTCAAGCCACTCCACACATCACTGTCTCTGCAGAGTACACTCCCCGCCCCACCAAGATGACCACCATTACTGCTACTATCATCATCACCTTCATATATGACCAACATCATCACCATGACCACCATCATCACCATGACCACCATCATCACCATGTCCACCATCATCACCATGTCCACCATCATCACCATGACCACCATCATCACCATCATCACCATGACCACCATCATCACCATGACCACCATCATCACCATCATCACCATGACCACCATCATCACCATGTCCACCATCATCACCATGTCCACCATCATCACCATGACCACGATCATCACCATGTCCACCATCATCACCATGACCACGATCATCACCATGTCCACCATCATCACCATGTCCACCATCATCACCATGTCCACCATCATCACCATGACCACCATCATCACCATCATCACCATGACCACGATCATCACCATGACCACCATATTCACCATGACAACAACCACTACCACCATAATTATCACCAACACTAAAGAGCACACCTTTTTCCCCATGGCTCCTCCTCATGGGCCCAGCATGACCACACCATCTCAACCTTCAGCCTTGCACCTGCTTCTCCCATGTGTCTGTGTGTGTCTGTGTGTGTGTGTGTGTGTGCATTGTGTCTGTGTGTGTGTGTGTGTGTGTGTGTGTGTGTGTGTGTGCATTGTGTGTGTGTGTGTGTGTGTGTGTGTGTGTGTGTGTGTGTGTGTGTGTGTGTGTGTGTGTGTGTGTGTGTGCGTGCGTGCGTGCGTGTGTGCGTGTGCGTGCATTGTACACATTTCCCAATAAGGAAACACCAGAGCGGGTACATTGAGGCTAATTTGCTGGTGCAGGGCTGTTCTTTACTCTAATGTTCCCCTGCCACATTAGTGTTCTGGAACGAATCAACATTCCCCGGATGATTTCCGTCCACTTCCATCTTTTGAAGCACCTAAATGTTTTTGTTGTTGTCTGTATTCCATTTTTTTTATTGGTAGAAGCATTTATAGGAGCAGCGAACCAAAATATTATAAAATAAAAGATAATCTCCTCTCTCTGAGTTTGTCTGGTTTGATGTTTGTCGGAGGATTGAGCTCCACGTCTTCGTCAGTACCTTGCCATAGTTCTCTGGACTTTGTATGTTCATGAGGAATGTCTGATATGTAAAGAGAGGGTTGTATATAAGGGTTGTATTAAAATACTACACTTTCTGTACAGCACATTCCAAGTAAAACATGTCATCTATTGCATTTTGTATATTTTTTCACCTTACAATCACGTGATAACACCCCCAATTCATGAATCTCTAGCTTTGATTTGCAATTGTTTTCCACAGGGACGAGGGTGACCATAGGAGATGGATAAGGTACCACATGTACAATCCCACAACGCCAGCAGACAAACACACCGGCCTTAACAAGACTCTGTGGAGCCTTCTCTCAGGCTGACGTCTCAACAAGGACTGGATGGCCCAGAGCAGTGTGGTTCATAAGAGCACAGAGCGGTGTGGTTCGTAAGAGCCCAGAGCGGTGTGGTTCGTAAGAGCCCAGAGCGGTGTGGTTCATAAGAGCCCAGAGCGGTGTGGTTCATAAGAGCCCAGAGCGGTGTGGTTCGTAAGAGCACAGAGCGGTGTGGTTCGTAAGAGCCCAGAGCGGTGTGGTTCGTAAGAGCACAGAGCGGTGTGGTTCATAAGAGCACAGAGCGGTGTGGTTCATAAGAGCACAGAGCGGTGTGGTTCGTAAGAGCCCAGAGCGGTGTGGTTCGTAAGAGCACAGAGCGGTGTGGTTCATAAGAGCACAGAGCGGTGTGGTTCATAAGAGCACAGAGCGGTGTGGTTCGTAAGAGCCCAGAGCGGTGTGGTTCATAAGAGCAGTGTGGTTCATAAGAGCACAGAGCGGTGTGGTTCATAAGAGCACAGAGCAGTGTGGTTCATAAGAGCCCAGAGCGGTGTGGTTCATAAGAGCACAGAGCGGTGTGGTTCGTAAGAGCACAGAGCAGTGTGGTTCATAAGAGCACAGAGCGGTGTGGTTCATAAGAGCAGTGTGGTTCATAAGAGCGGTGTGGTTCATAAGAGCACAGAGCGGTGTGGCTCGTAAGAGCACAGAGCGGTGTGGTTCATAAGAGCACAGAGCGGTGTGGTTCGTAAGAGCACAGAGCGGTGTGGTTCATAAGAGCACAGAGCGGTGTGGTTCATAAGAGCACAGAGCAGTGTGGTTCATAAGAGCACAGAGCGGTGTGGTTCATAAGAGCACAGAGCGGTGTGGTTCATAAGAGCACAGAGCGGTGTGGTTCATAAGAGCACAGAGCGGTGTGGTTCATAAGAGCACAGAGCAGTGTGGTTCATAAGAGCACAGAGCGGTGTGGTTCATAAGAGCACAGAGCAGTGTGGTTCATAATGGATGGGAGTCCACTTCTCAGACACCTGGCTGTCCGCTCCACAACTGAGAGGGATCCACCCCAGAATCTCCCTGACGCAGGAACACATCACCGGCCATCAGGGGCATCTCGCTGTCTCCACCTCCCCCCAAACTCATCCAACTAAATCCTCTCTCTTCCCTGCTCTCATATCATGCAAATGCGATCTTTAAATAGAATATATATTCAGTATAACGTACCATGGCTCTGTTAATGGGGAAGTGATAGAAAACCTGCTGGTTACCAATGTAATTATCAAGGTGAACAATAGCCTGGGAACAATAAATCTGACACAATGTTAGCCTGCAATGTTAACAAGCACCTGTGTTTAGCCTGTGTAACCTTCAGAGGTTGAACACAATGTTAACCTCCTCACACGTGTGAGTTTGAAGTGGATCTCACAAGACATGCCCAGTGTGTTCATACACCCCCTTCGTCACAGATACCCTTTCAAGGCCTTGCTTGGGGCCCATATTGTAATTAAATTAGACAAGAACACCAAACCCGGATGGCCAAACATAGTGGAGCAAAATAAACACATAATTACAGTAAATAACAGCTAGGAAAAATTTATAAAAAAAACAAAAACACAAATGATTTCTTTTTCAATTCCCTCGTTAATCTATCACACACCCACCCACCCACCCACCCCACCCCACCCCCTCCCCCCCTCCCACCCACACACACCACCCACCCCCTCCCCCCCACCCACCCACCCACACACACCACCCACCCCCTCCCCCCCACCCACCCACCCACCCACCCACCCACCCCACCCCACCTGTGCATGTACGCACATGCATGTGCCCATATCTGTGGGTGCATCTGTGTTGTTTGTGTGGTGATAAAATATATGTGTGTACAGTGCATTGTTTTCCTCATAGAGAGCACGATGAGCGCTTGAAGATGGTAAAGTGTACAACCTGTTTTTGTAGCGGTGTACCTCTTAGGAAGTGAGTCATCGTGGTTTCGTGCCAACCAATTTGACTGTGTTCCACCATTTAGTCCTTTCATCGTGGATAACGGTTCCCAGGGGCCCCTTGTAGTGACGAAGACGACGGGAGAGAACAGGCTGATCTGGCTAATAGACTAGAGGCCGCGGCCCTGATCCTGTTGACACCGTCTCCGTGGCGGGCGACGCCCCGGCCACTCGCGCTCCTGTTGTGTCACGTACCCAGCGTGTTGTCGTGGTACAAGCTAGCGCTGAGGAAGATGAGGGAGATGAGGGAGCTGCCAGTTGCTGTGGCCCCCCCCCCGCGGTTGGGGGAGGCGTCCGTACACACGAGAGGTAGGAAGAGAAAGAAGTTGAGAGAAAGAGGAAGAAATGGAGAAACAGACAGTTGGAGAAATCCCCCTAGAAAGGCCACTGATGTGTGATAAGTCACTGCTCTCACTCTCTCTTGATGTACATTTCAAAGTGTGTCCCAATGCCCCCGTCGTTTATGCATATATGTTGGTCTCACTTTTCACATCGTGCCTCATCATTTCCTTACCACGCTTGGTTTATCTGGCTTATTGGGTCTTTTTAGTCTTGGTCTTGTAATCACACCAGGCTGCGTGGCCGCGAGTTAGCAAGCATGGCGCGCTCGCTTGGCCTTGCCATTAGAGGCCGCGATATTCAGAGAGAGCATTCTTGAGAGAACTAATTACCCGGCTGTCTGGTGCGCCTCCTTCAGCGTGGAGCGCTCTGAGCACAGCGTGGAGCGCTGAGCACAGGGTGCGTGGTCGGGGGGAGACAGCCGGGCGGCAGAGTGAGAGGAGCTGGAGTCCTCCTGACAGGATAAACACAGAGACGGGGAGATGACTTCGTCAGATGAGACAAGACCTTGTTGTAAATTACAAGAGGCTTCAGTCCATTTATACCAAGCGATGTAAAGAAGGAGGTGTCCATCGCACTGAACGTGCACAATGTGACAGCCATTGTTTGTGTATGTGTGTGTGTGTGTGTGCGTTCTTGTGAATGTGTGTGTGTGTGTTATTGTGTATGTGTGTGTGCTTGTTTGCATGCGTGCTTGAGTGTTTGTGTGATATTGTGTGTGTGTGTGTGTGTGTGTGTGTGTGTGTGTGTGTGTGTGTGTGTGTGTGAGTGGTGACTGTGATAAGCATGTTAGTGAGGAAAACTGTTATTTACCTTTCAGGTCTAAGAACTAAATACATTGGCCAATCAAACTTCAGAATAGCCTCACCATTATTTGGAATGAAAACACACCGATAGCGGTTTGTAAATCTTTTGGACGTGCCGCACTCCTTTCATACTTTCTTCATGAGGAACGTCAATGGACTGAATTCCAAACTAATGCTTGTGGTTCAACATCCAATATTAGCCCAACTGGCAAACACCTCGATTCATTGTGTGTCTGTGTACGTCTGTCTGGGGGGGTGTTTGCGTTTGCGTCTATGTTTGAATGTGTATGTGTGTGTGTGTGTGTGTTTGAATGTGTGTGTGTGTGTGTGTGTGTGTGTGTGCGTGCGTGCGTGCGTGCGTAAGTGCGTGCGTGCGTGCGTGTGTAGCGTCAACACCCATATCTTGGCGAGCCTTGTGGCTGAAGTGTCCAGTCTGAATATCACATCCCCCACCCAGACCATCCAATCACAGTCCGGCATTACGTCTAATCTCTTATTCATTCAAGAGCAGGGTGATTACCTCAATGTTTAATGCTGCCGTAATCAATAGTGGCCGAGGTTTTCAGGTTGGACGCACTGTTCCTGCTGTTAAAGTCCCAACACCTATTATGCCAATCAGGTTCAACTACAGCCGATCCAGTTAAACGACAACCCATTACAGTAATGATGCTTATTATAGAAGTTCCCTTTTGTAATCACCAACATGAAGACATGCTGGGAACGGTTAACTAGCTTATCCTAATCGAACAAGTGTTTGTCCTGCTCCATTTAGTCAACACCATAATGCTATATTCTAAATCCTGATTGCCTGTGCGAACATTTCTCCTTGGCCGCCCACGCTCTTTGGAAAACACACGAAAGGAAAGAAAAACCGTACTCTATTGGCACTTCATCTGCACGTTCATCCCAAAATGTTGTGTAGTGAACAAACGAAAGGAAATCTTCCACAAAGCAGATTCCAGCATAGAATGTCTTGCCACTGGCTGAACACCATTTCCAGCATCCGGATATCAGAAATCGACTCATGCGATTCAAACCTCGCCCACAGTATGGTTCACGCAGATATGTGCTTCCTCAGACAGGTTCTCCGTGTGTGTGGATCATGTCTCAGCGTCTAAAACCGGGCGTAGGCCTACATCATATCCTCCCTGTGTTGGCGGACATCGTGCTCCTGACTTGTCCCTCGCTCTGCCTGATAAAGCAGGCTGAATGGAAGGGAGACGCTGGGAGAAATGAATGAATTAGGGCTTGTGCAGGTTGCCCTGCGCTGCAGGTTGATGCCATGGATTCATCACACACCGTGAATTTTTACGTCTCCCTCCAAAGGCTTCGGAGGAGCGTGGATAAGTAGGAGGTGTGGCTCGTCGGACTTGACACAGTGCTGAGCTTGTTACTCCTGCTCTGGTTACCTTATAACATTTGGCCCAGTATGGTCCTGTTGTGTATGAGGCTATGTATCGACCCAGAGCCATTCAATGAATCACGTCTGCCTTGTGCTGGAAATCATAGATGAACATGTTATATTCACTGTGATTCACCACCAGCACTGAGAATACCAGCAATGCGATGGTTGAAACAGAACAGCCCAAAATATAATCATTCGTTCATTAAGTCCATCTCAAATGCTGATGAAATGAAATGAAATAAAATGATGTTGCCATGTTACAGAATGCTGATCTCAGAGCAGCAACATGTGTTGAACGGTGTTGGCTTGTCAGGACATCTCCCGGTACTGTAGAAGAGTTGCAGAAAGCCTGGCTTGCACCATTAAATGGACAACCATCAGGTATACATGAAGTCAGGGTCGCGGGACAAATGAACCTACCGCTTCTGCAAAATAAAAGATGGCGTGTTTAATTCTATGGTTGGAGCTGCGTGCATAGCAACGCTCTGTTCTTCACTGCGTGCATAGCAACGCTCTGTTCTTCATAGCAGTGGTCTGCTATTCAAACATACCAGACCGCTGAATGCCATTATTTACCAATCAGAATTGAGTGTTCAACAAAGCCGTGTAATAAAAGCAGAGAACATGTCTGGGCCGGTGAATGATCACCACCAGCCACTCGCTCCTGCCCTTCCATCTCCGTTCTGCAAGACGAGGACACAGTAAGAAACTGCATGTCATGTAGCCTGACCAGTGACCGTCCGGTAGCCTGACCAGTGACCGTCCAGTAGCCTGACCAGTGACCGTCCGGTAGCCTGACCAGTGACCGTCCAGTAGCCTGACCAGTGACCGTCCAGTAGCCTGACCAGTGACCGTCCAGTAGCCTGACCAGTGACCATCCAGTAGCCTGACCAGTGACCGTCCAGTAGCCTGACCAGTGACCGTCCAGTAGCCTGACCAGTGACCGCAATGAAGAGGTCGCTCAAGGCTACCTCAAAGGCGGTTGGACAACTCAGAGTTACGCCGTGCACACGTTTGAGACGGGGGAAACAGGAAGCGTAACAATGACTCTGCCACGGGCACCATTAAAAACAAACTCATTCCCAGTAGCATCTGCAGATCCAGCCGCGTGCGCCACCATGGAGAACTCCCGCTCTTTATTAATACGCTACCAACTTTCAGTGTGTGTGTGTGTGTGTGTGTGTGTGTGCGTGCGTGCGTGCGTGCGTGTGTGCGTGTGTGTGTGTGTGTGTGTACAAGTGTGCGTGTCTGCATGTACGTGTGTGTGTTTTCAGCGCGGCGGTAAGGAGCGGCTCTCTGGTGAACGGGCGTGTAAACACTGGAGGAACTCTGGCAGCCAGCGGTCCCATTTGGCTCAATTAGGCCCGAAACTGAGACAATCACTGGTGCTGGCCTTTCTGCCGGGGCGCCTGTTGGCTGCTTGCTAAAACAAAACGGGAATAATCAAAGGCCTTAATGAGTTGGCCTGAGAGGAGAACGCTGCTCTTTTCCACGGCACCAGGAAAAGGGGAGGGGGGGGGGGGGGGGGGGGGGCTGCATGTGGAAAGAGGAACATGACAAGCCTAACACAGTGGTTGGCTCGCGGCCACCGAAGATGCTGTTCAAGCTAACATGCTAGGGAAACAAGTCGAGCTCTGTGGTGAAACAGCCGCAGTACGAAGCGCAGAGGGAGATGCAGTCACATCTTCAGTTCTGCTTCTTTTAACATCTTCACGATCACTTGGTTGACTGTAAGGGCATTTGTGGCAATCTGGGAAAGACAGAGCCGGGGAGAGCTAAACTTGTGTGAGCAAGAGAGAGACGAAGCCAGATATAAAAAGAAAAGAACGGGGAGACAGAAAGAAAGTATAAAGAGAAAGATATTGAGGTTGTCCTTTAAAGTGTCTGTTTGGTCTGTGCCTTTGGGATCTGTGTGGGTGGAGGCGCTGGAGAAGAGATAATATCTGAGGGATCCAGCCGGATATCTGCCTGCAGACATAATCAGAACAGGCTCCGGACTACTGTATCTGTCCCCCTTGGAGGTGTTTCTGAGGCCATCTAGGCCACATTCACCGGATTGACGAGATAGCTATCGCTCCTCGTCTCCGCTCAGTCACTGATCACACATTCCCAGTGATGGTTCACCCCCCCCCCCCCCCAGTCCTTCCCAGTCCCCTCTGAACGCGATGCATCTGCATGCCATCATTATCGCATTCCAGGCGCTGGGAGCGCGTCTTCAGACATGCATCTCAGATGTCCGCGTTTAAACCAAACCGGGCGGTCTCTGAACGCAAGTCCCTGGGAGCAGATGCTGCGATAGAAGCTGATACTGGCTCCCTGCCACCCCACACTACTCACCGTCAATGTTTGTGGAAACGTGGACTAATAAAAGCGGTACTTTCCCATGCACAAGTTGAACCGGTGAACTGGTGAAACGACAGCCGTGGCAAAGACAACATCTTTTTGTACGGCGAGTGTTGGTGTCGCACCTTCAATAAGAGGACCCATCGATGAACACACACACACAGCCAGGTATACACACACACACACACAGCCAGGTATACACACACACACACACACACACAGCCAGGTATACACACACACAGCCAGGTATACACACACACACACACACACACACAGCCAGGTATACACACACACACACAGCCAGGTATACACACACACAGCCAGGTATACACACACACACACACACACACACAGCTAGGTATACACACACACACAGCCAGGTATACACACACACAGCCAGGTATACACACACACACACACACACACACACACACAGCCAGGTATACACACACACACACACACACACACAGCCAGGTATACACACACACACACACACACACACAGCCAGGTATACACACACACACAGCCAGGTATACACACACACACACACAGAGCCAGGTATACACAAACACACACACAGCCAGGAATACACACACACACAACCAGGAATACACACACACACACAGGAATACACACACACACACAGCCAGGAATCCCAACCTCTCGTCTGTAAATGCGCAGAAAATGAGGATCAAAAAACAGATTCGGATTGTTTCTAAATACACCTTTCCTCCCCAAAACGTGTTGGTTCTATCCTTCATGTATTCCTCCCTTCCACATCCTGCCTGCCTTGCTTCCTACCTCCTTCCTCCTCCAGTCACTGATATGTCAGTAGGCCTATGCTCCTCGGAAAGGCAGAGGAAGTGTTTTTCCCGGTCTCCCCGCTGACATGAATAATGAAGTGGATTCACCTCGTTTATTGTTCAATACAATATTTACTTGTTGTCAGACGCATCTGGGAGCTTTTCGTCATCGCCACTCTCCATGGCGCCCAGCGCCGTTCATTTTTAATGTAAGGACAACAATAGTGAGGTGGGATAGTGGTGTCCAGGGATGGCCATCAACCCCCCCCCCCCCCCCCCCCCCCCCCCATGGGACGTCTGCCTTCCTAACTCTCTCTGCCTCGGTTTTCCTCAAGGTAAGTTTAGGTTACATTGAATTAGGCAAGAAAAGTAGATCATTGGCTTTGATCAAGGCAGTGCATTTGTGGTGGAGGATGAACCTCCACACCTTCACATCGTTCCTCTCACCGGCACGAAGCCGCCATGAAGTTATCTTTTATTTCCCTGATTCCCTCGTTCCTTTCATCCTCTTCACGATAGGAAGATGAACACGGTTCCTGACAGCAGTGTGTCTCCCCCTCAGGACCTGGTGTTAGTCTTCTAGGCTACTGCGTGTGACGGAGCTGCCCTGACCCCCAGGGGCCACACTGAGCTCCGGCAGACTAGATGGCGCTGGGATTCAAACTGGTGCCTGCAGCTAAGCGGAAGAGATGGGTGTCGTACATTATTTATGCATTTTTTAAGATGCCGTTGGAAAATGAAGTGCTTTGATTATATAGTATGGTGGTGGTGGTGTGTGTGTGTGTGTGTGTGGGGGGGGGGGGGGGGGCTCATTGACCCTTACAGCCAAGGTTGTTCATCAAAACCCACATTTTGGACATACCAGTAGATATATGTAGCTGACTACATGTAACATGATCTACCACTAGACACATGTAACTTGGTCTACCACTAGGCACATGTAACTTGGTCTACCACTAGGCACATGTAACTTGGTCTACCACTAGGCACATGTAACTTGGTCTACCACTAGACACATGTAACTTGGTCTACCACTAGACACATGTAACTTGGTCTACCACTAGACACATGTAACACCTGACTTGAGAGAGCGAACTGCAGAGAAAAAGAGAGCTGGAGAGTTAGACATGGAGAGAGAGAGAGAGAAATGGAGAGTTAGACATGGGGAGAGAGAGAGAGAGAGAGAGAGAGAGAGAGAGAGAGAGAGTTAGACATGGAGAGAGAGAGAGAGATGGAGAGTTAGACATGGAGAGAGAGAGAGAGAGAGAGAGAGACATGGGGAGAGGGAGAAATGGAGAGAGAGAGAGAGAGAGAGAGGTGGGGAGAGGGATGGGGAGAGAGAGTGAGAAATGGGGAGAGAGATGGGGAGAGAGGGAGGTGCTAGGAGGAGGAGTTACAGGGACATAGATGCCATGTGAGGAATTAGCCCCAGGCCTCTGGAGCTAGAGGCAACATGGGTGTCCATCAGAAATAACGAAGACGGACCGCTTCCCGTGGCGGGCGTCGCCGCGCTGCCCGCAGATCTGTGGCTGCAGTGTTTCACACGCACACTTACTGCCCCAAGACACAATTATCTTGTTGGTCCAATTCCACTGCCATTGTTACTTTATGTATGTAGTCCATTCATGACGGCTTGAGCCTAAAGGAATCTCCGCATT
>JACYXH010000406.1:660000-800000 GCA_026745465.1 Lota lota | reverse complement strand
CTCTATTTTCAGTGTTGTTTTATCCTTTTTTTTGTTCATGTTAGGTTCTGCGTTCTGCTTAACCAATTACAACACTCAGAAATACATTCCACATTTAGACCTCAAATCTCCCCGGGCTGTTTTGTTTTTGGTGGCTTCCAGGTCTGGCTGTTAAAAGCCTTTATATCCAACGCTTCCTGCTCCCTCACGCAGCCCGCGTCTGTTCAGACACCACATGAAGCGCACAGCTCTCACACACATTTCACATCTTCCCTGGGAGATAGCCTTATCTTCTCAGCTTGATGTTTGTCCATCGCTATTACAATACTCTGTTGTTTGGCTACAACGCAAACCTTACGCTACTTCGGAGGGAGTGACGAAACGGCTAGGACTATCGCTTACGGGCCTAAACAATGGAGTAATTTCACAAAGGTTTTCTAATGCCCATTTATCTGGTGGGAAATTAGAAATAAGCAGAGGATTTCAAGCATTTTCTTTATGGCCTTTATTGGTTCTCTTTATGTTGTCCTCTCTTGCCAGGCCAGATAGGGCTGGAATGAATGCATAGTGTTTGGAACAATGCTTCAGTAGTGCTCAAAATGCAAGGCTCAGAGATTATATGTAAAATGTAAGCATATAAAAGCGCACAGTCAGCCTTAGCCTTTCACAAACTGTTCCCCAGCTCTTCACATATCGCTCCCCAGCACTTCACAAACTGTTCCCCAGCTCTTCACATATTGCTCCCCAGCACTTCAAATAACGTTCCCCAGCTCTTCACAAACTGTTCCCAAGCTCTTCACAAACTGTTCCCCAGTTCTTCACAAACTGTTCCTCAGCCCTTCACAAACCTCACCACACACAGACAGAAAGACACGCACACACGCAAAAACATGCTATGTGCAGGGAACGCATGCAGTTGAGATAGAAACGTGTTATCTTTCACCGGGCTAGAGGGCTGAACGCATCGCCACTCTGACTGCGTTTGATGTGCATTAACATGCTAATAGCTCACTCCCTTTGTAAGACATCTCATCTGTGAGAATGTCGAGGCTAATCTGCGTGATTCCTAATGAAGGAAGCCAGGCGATAAACATTGTTCTCCTCCAAATGCTCCAAAGGCTGTGTGTGTGTGAGTGAGGAGAAATATAACTATATCAAAATGTTTTATACAATACTTTTACTACTATTTTTACAGAGTCGTTGTAGTATTCTGGCTTCTTATTCTCTCTGGCTTAGCTTTCACCACACCTTTCATTCTACATCTTGGGGGTCATTTTCTGGAGTATCGTGCGCTGATCTTTCTCTCACCAGTTCTCTTGACCGTCCCTCTCTCCTTCCATCTGTTTCTGTCTGCCTGCTGTCCTGTCTGTCCCTCGGTCCTCTGGGCTGTCTCTCAAGTCGCTCGACAATCATGTGGCCCTCAGGCCCTGCAGTCTGGTCTGTGAAGCCCGGGCTCCAGGTTCCCCTGCAGGTCGCCCCCCGCTGTCCATCAGATCCCCGTTAGTATTATCACCTCACCTACCGCCGCAGACCAGCGCTCTCGTTCTTATTAAGAACACTGCTCATCTATCCTGTGAGTGGAAGCTCTCTGCATGGCCAGGCATGGGGGGGCTGCTGGACCGGTGGCATTCAACACCAACATTACAGCCAGCTCCTCGGGGCCGCAGTAAGCACGATACCGCCGGCCAACGGCTGACTGGACCGCAGATGAAAAGCCCTTCCAGCCCAGCAGATGGGGCACTGGAAAGGGGGAGGGAGAGAGATAGGGAACTGAGTGAGGTGGGGTGGTGTGTGTGTGTGTGGGGGGGGGGGGGGGGCACTCTGATAATGGAGAACACAAGTGAGCATCTATTGAAGAGCAGCAGGGGGCGGGGAGTTACAAGCGGGACTGAGTGGGCTGGGGGGGGGGGGGGGCTGGGGGACTGAGTGAGGGACTGGGCTGGGGGGGGACTGAGTGAGGGACTGGGCTGGGGGGGGACTGAGTGAGGGACTGGGCTGGGGGGGGACTGAGTGAGGGACTGGGCTGGGGGGGGACTGAGTGGGGGATTGGGGTGGGGGGGGACTGAGTGGGTGATTGGGGTGGGGGGGGACTGAATGGGGGACTGGGCTGGGGGGGGGGGACTGAGTGGGGGACTGGGCTGGGGGGGGCTGAGTGGGTGATTGGGGTGGGGGGGGACTGAGTGGGGGACTGGGCTGGGGGGGGCTGAGTGGGGGACTGGGCTGGGGGGGGCTGAGTGCCTCCATTAAACAAAAGGGCTTGTGTATTGTGAGGTATTGTGTAACTTTGCCCATCTATTCGCGTCTTTGCAGACTTTGTACGTATTTTCGCCCCGCCTTCGCTTTTAGTGTGAACGCACGGTCATAGTACACATATCTACGTACACATTATATACATACTACTAGGTTACATTTAATAGTTTACATTTCTAGTGGTAACATCTGAACTCATTATTCGTGCTTCATTGGTTAGATCGAATCAGTGGGCCGAGGTGTAGTGCAGAAATAGCTATGTTCAGCACAAACTATTATTCAACCATTACGTGTTTTTATCCATAAGCCCGTTATACTGCTATGTGGCTATCACTTCTCGTTGTTATTGTGGAGCCAAGCGCATCCAGCACTGGCCTTTTCTTTGGATTCCTCACACGGCCCCCTGTAGAGACACATATGGGTGGAGGTCCTGGTATCATCTTGCTCCATGCTTTGGTACCCGGCTGGAATCTTTCAAGCCCTTTATGGGACAGCAATGTCAAGACAACGTCAGGACATTGCATTGTAATGGTGTTAACAAAGAGCCCAAGTCCCAACAGTGCAATAGCAATAATGGTAATAATAGTATGTGGAGTGTGTGTGGGTGATGGCTGGTTGAAGCAGCCTCACCTGGGCCGAATCAGACTGATTAGACTCTGGGACTGGCTAAACGCATTTAATCAATCATGAATGTTTAGAACTACTCATTTCCATATGAATAAATATTTGTGTATGTCTTGGGGTGATAAATAATGACTTATTAAATACCTTTCCAAAGTGTTGGTGGAGAAAGTTGTTTACACACTTTGCAAGGTAGTCCTGTTCTTTGTTCTGCCTTCCATATCTGCAGGCCTGTAAGTTCAACATGCAGTAGCTTCAATGACTTCATTGTTCTGCTTGTTGTTGTCATGCCACTGCATGAGAAGGTTTTTGCTGCGGTGAGGTCCAGGAACAAATAGGAGTTATAAAGTGTGGGGGTTGCTTGGCTATTCGTACTTATCACGTTGAACTTCCATTCCTGAGCCGTTGTCTAGACATGTATTGCAAAGCACTGACAAAACGCCATCAGCAAAGCTCATCTCAAGGTTGCTGCAGCAGACTCATGAGTGTCCAGAGCAGAGACCAGTAGAATGTTGTGGAGCCAGTTGGCCATTTGTGGTCAATGATTGGCTGCACTATATTGCAATTATGGGTGGCCATTTACCAGCAACTATGCCTTAACTGACCAGGATTGTAGTCATATTTCTACGGTTTTATATGGGTGGGGATGTTGCATACAACTAAAATTATATGTTGCCGTGTGTTTTAATACCACCTAAATTTGAAATAGTAAAGCCATTTAAGAGATGATTGAATACTGTAAAAGTATTTATTTCCATCCCCATAGCTCCATTCAGTGCTCGTGAGCACTGAGAGACAGAGCAGGGACGAAAAGATCCCTCAGCAGGGGCTCAGTGTGCTGGCACTACGTCTGAGCGCCGCGCCTGACGACTCAACCCGGTCGCACGCTACCTCGAGCTCCCGGAGGTCCTCCGTGGAGTCGGCCATCTTCCGTATCCCGGAGAGGCTTCAGTGGTCGCTATGGCAACCTGACGTCACGCCGCGACGACAAAGGATTAAGAATAAGAACGAAAGTAGAAACGCAGCGTGCCTGGGTGACTGGATGTAGGCTATTGATAGCCTACATAGTATGGTGCTTTGCTCACCATGATGCAAAGTAATTCCATAGCCTCAATAAATTGCAGGCTGCATGAATATCTTGCGTTGTGCTTGTATATTGGGTTCGTCATGGGAATGCATTGTTTATTCTGCATTTTACATAGCATACCTATCTGATATCCTTGTAGCATAGACTGCATTGTACTAAGCATAGCCTAACTGATATTCTGTAGCATAGACTGCATTGAACTAGGCATAGCCTAACTGATATTCTGTAGCATAGACTGCATTGTACTAAGCATAGCCTAACTGATATTCTGTAGCATAGACTGCATTGTACTAAGCATAGCCTAACTGATATTCTGTAGCATAGACTGCATTGTACTAAGCATAGCCTAACTGATATTCTGTAGCATAGACTGCATTGTACTAAGCATAGCCTAACTGATATCCTTGTAGCATAGACTGCATTGTACTAAGCATAGCCTAACTGATATCCTTGTAGCATAGACTGCATTGTACTAGGCATAGCCTAACTGATATTCTGTAGCATAGACTGCATTGTACTAAGCATAGCCTAACTGATATCCTTGTAGCATAGACTGCATTGAACTAGGCATAGCCTAACTGATATCCTTGTAGCATAGACTGCATTGTACTAGGCATAGCCTAACTGATATTCTGTAGCATAGACTGCATTGTACTAAGCATAGCCTAACTGATATCCTTGTAGCATAGACTGCATTGTACTAAGCATAGCCTAACTGATATCCTTGTAGCATAGACTGCATTGAACTAGGCATAGCCTAACTGATATCCTTGTAGCATAGACTGCATTGTACTAAGCATAGCCTAACTGATATGATACTGTCTGGGGGGGCACCCTTGATAACAGACGCCCCAAGCAGCGGCTGTTCTTTGAGCTCCTCAAACTTGTATATAAAGTGGATCAATAAGGATAAGTCCTGTCATATGTTTTAAGGAATGTTAATAGACCACCAGAAATGCGAGAGAACTACCCTTTCGTTGACTCAATTCTTTCGGTAGAAACAGAAATCCTAATGTGTACACCATGGCCTCCCTCGTAGAGCCCACAATACAGGACTTGCACAGCCCTGCCGCTCCCTTCGTCATCCTCAGCTGGTCTTCTCTCCGTCCCAACCTCCCGCCTCAGCACCATGGGTGCTAGGGCTCTCAGCTGCACTGCTCCCAGGCTTTGGAACTCCCTGCCCCCCCACAGTCCACAGTCTGACACCCTAACAACATTCAAACCTCGCCTCAAAACACATCTGTTCCAACCGGCCTGCTCACTGTAATGTCCCCCCTACCGTGCTGCTGTTCTTACCCCCCTCCTACCGGTGTCTCCCCACCTTAGGGCTTGTTCTGATCATGCTGTTGGCTAGGCAGCTCTTGCTGTCTTTAACTCTAGATTGTTTTATGAATTGTAAGGCGACCTTGGGTTTCATGAATGGCTCCTTGAAATAAAATGTATTATTAGTATTATTAGTATTATACAGGAGGACAGGAGTTCTGTCAGAAAGATTGAACGCAGGACATACAGATGTCAGATACAGCATACCAACATGTGACAACAGGGAGCACTAGACCCTCCTTGGGATACATCACCATGACTGCTGTAAGCGCTACACTTCAGAAACAAGAGAAATACTTTGTTGGTCTGAACAGAAGATAATTCATCTGCTATGGAAGATGTGTAGGGATTCAGCTGTCCTGGAGTCAGTGGGGAGCGCGCCCATGAGTTACAGTCCACAATTACTATCCTATTAAGTAGTTACCTGGTCAATTATAATATAGTATTAGGTAACTAATACTGGTAAAGAAGAGTTAAAAATAGAGAATCTACAGCTGAAATACTAAGAAGGACCTCAACTAAGTACCATGTAATTGTGACCGTTTAAGATTGGTAATAACTCCGATATAATTACGTATTTCTTAGGAAAGTAGTATAAACCAATTCTTATAAACACCTCCTCTATTATTACCCATCAATTAGCAAAGGTTCATGATGGTAACAGCCCACGTTTATAATTATGTACCATCTACAAATGAAGATAGTACTTTCTACTAAATTACTTTTTCCTTTAGCATAGTTTACAGAAAAATATAAAACCACATTGCATTTACATCTGACCTTGAATCAGGTTACATACGTACCTGCGTGGAGATAACCGTCCTTATTATCTGTAACTTATTATCATTCTTTCTTTGTGTGTAACTCCCACGGTTGCGTTGAAGTGCATCTTAGCATAGCTTCATTCATTAGCCTTTTTACCTTCATTAGCAAGCCCGTTCACATATGCCAATCTCACACTATAGGACTTTCAACCCTCAAAGACAAATTCCCCCGAAATGCTGCAGTCCTATAGTAATCCCTATAAACAGATATCTGCATATGAATGCAGATATCTGCTTATGAATGCAGATATCTGTAGGCAACGGGACAAGATTTTGGTATTGGAAGTTCTGGTATGGCTGGGCCATTTGGCCTAAAAATATTTTTCTTTTCTTTTCAAACCAATGGACAGTTTTTGATTTAAACCTAGATTTCTTCAGTTTTCTTTAAACAAACTAAAAAGACCAAGGCAAACTGTTACGCTGAGGGATGAAGGAACTCGAGCCAGAGGGGGATTTTTTTGAGAAAGAAATTGCAAAAAGAAATCCATTGTAGGCCATCCCTGAAAAAAATGTAATAGAATGAATAATAATAATACATAATAAATGATAATAAAATAAAAAATATCATTTAACTTTTCATCAGGGTCATCCAGACAAGTAGGATGACAGCCCAGCTTCAACTTTGTACTGCTCTGACTGGGAGGTAGACGACATGGTCTTCCTCCTGAAGAATGCTGCTAGTTTTCTTCTTCTTTGGAACAGGTTCAGCAGCTTCAGACGGTTCATCCGTGGATCCTTCATACCGTTCACCGTAAAAAAAGGAAAGAAACCACAAAAGGAACATTTAAGAGTGGCACATTTAATCATTGATGTGGACAGCATTAACACATTTTACTATACATTTCCATGGCAGACAAACAAGAAAAAACGGTGTGGCAACACATGGACATGGCTGAAGCACAGACAAGACACACCAGTGGAAGGAGGAGGCTTACAGTGTTCAATTCTTTTATGCATGTGTTTCTCTTTAACACAGTGTGTCCACAGGACCACATGCATATGATCCTACAGCATAGACAGTTGGATGAAATGTCTCACACTGTAGGTATGATTTCATTAATGCATAGCCTACACATGAGCACACATAATAGTATTACATTATGTATCACATAGCTGTATCAAAGCTCCAGAACACGTTACTTAGTGCAACCTACTATGCAACTTGTTTATGTGTATAATTTGATAAACACGATGTTTTAGTGATATTTTTTAAACGTTACAGCCGCGTCAATCCATTCAATTCGTGTTTCTACGTCCCATGTAGCACTTTGTTCTGCATTGGGAAGCCCGTGTCCACAGCATCGGTGGCTGGGCCAGTCAGTCTCAAGGCTTTAATCGTGTTGCTACACTCTGTTGTCATGCAAACAAATGCGCTTCAGCTGGACCATAGGTCGTTAGTGCTGGAATAATGAGTTATGTTTTGATATACAAATTGGGCAATGCAGCTGGGCAGCTGATATGTCGGGTCTGTCGTTTGCAGCATCTAAGCAGTTATTTTCATGCATATGGAAGTCTGTAAGGATAATCTGCACGAATAGACAATGATTTTCAGATTTTATTTTGTACCGAGTAACGATGAGTCCACTGCAAATGTATTAGAGTAAACGTTAAATACAGAAATATAAAAAGAAATGAATACACAATTGTCTGAATTGGAAACACTGTTGGCTGTGCATTAAATGTTGGTTTAGTTCGTGTGTTTGTCTTTTGATTGCCCTTGGTGATATTTGAATCAGAATGTAAAACGATGATGCGTTTGTTTTTTTATTTGCATTTATTTTGCATTTCCAGAATCTGTGTGTGTGTTATTCTCAGGGTCAAAGGCGTTGAGATTACATTGCTAGACATATCCTCTACAAAGGACATGATTCCCTCCAACGCCTGGAGGAAGACACAGGGGACAGAGGGGCTTTCCTCGCAGAAAGTTAATCTAACTTCATTTTAGGCCTTCGCTGTGCTGCCATAATCCCAGACATTATACAAGCTGTACTGTTGCAAACTGTTAATAATTAAATCATATTAAATACAGCGATCATATTACACTGCAGTAATACGAGAATAGATTGGCCTATTTGATATCTAAATCTAATAAACCAGCTATTAGAAAAAGATACCTTACATAACCTGTTTTTTGTTTTGTTTTTTTAACCTTTATTTAACCAGGAAGGGCTCATTGAGATTTAAAATCTCTTTTTCAAGAGCGTCCTGGCCAAGATAGGCAGCACCAAGTCATTACAAAAAATAGATATATATTAAAAAAAATATTACAGACAGACAACATGAAAAACTACAAGTAATCTAGTAAAAACCATTCATGAATTCACAAGAGTATATGTAGGTTGAAGTGGAATATAATTATGGAAATAATGTCAGCTAAGAGCTATTAATACCCTGGTACAAGGTATTTTTACTCGCTGGATCAAGACAGGCCCACTTGACTTTTACATGATGGTATTTATCTTGAAACAAGGCTCATGTATATTAATGCAATCTCAATGCTAAAACCAAAGTTGTTAACACTGTTAAATGTAAGCCAATGCTGTACAGCAATTCAAAATGGTAATAGGTCACAGATTTGGAATAAGAAGATAAGTCTGTTCTATCAAGTTATTCCACAGAGAGCCACTGTGTTAGCGTTGATTGCTGTTAGCATAGCCTGGTCTACATAGGCAACAGGCCCTCCTCCTTTAGCTTCATCTTTCTTCTGCCTCTTGCCAGATTTCAAAGCCATTTCTCGATAGGGGTCGGTGTTGATAATTCCCAGTTCAGTCGATGCAGGTGTACTGGTGCGGTGGTAGTTTCCATCCATATGAAAACATAGGCGTGGCCTGCAGGAGATATCAGCAGCTGGGGAAAAGACATCCCACAGCATATCCACCTGAATATTAATATGAATGTGAATGTGAATATGAATATGAATATGAATGTGAATATGCACTCAGTGCAGCTGATGATCATGTCACTGAAGACCCTTCAAATGTAATATACATTCAAAGATACTCTGCGTTATTGTATATGGGTCTATGCAATCAATGGTTGAACAAGGTTTCAGCAAACCATGGTGACTTGCAAATAACAGTTGTGGTTGACATGAGAGTTAGGGTCATGTGCGTAGATTTCGGGGGGGATGCAGTGGAAACGCCCCCTGAATCTTTACAACACGTTAATTTGTCTTCATCCCCCCCCCCTCATAAAAACATGAACAAAGCAGAGGAAAACACTGAAACGTAACTCAGACTCAACCAACAGGGGCAGAAGTTTTACTTCAGCACTGGGTCTGTTTTCACATCCACAAAAACCCACGCACAATTCCCCAAACAGAAGACACAAAGAAATCATGCCTACATGAGTGTTGACTCAGCAGGGACAATATTACATGAGACAAGTTGATCCACAGGAGAATAAATATTTGAAAGTAGCGCAGAATACCTGAGAGCCTTACTGCATTCAATTTCATTATACTTTCAACTGTCACTTGGTGCCTGAATTGTGTGGTTTCCTTTGCATAAAGACATTTCCCCATACATTGATGCAGAAAAAGCACAAACCAGTGCATACAAACTCCCCAGAATTCAGCAAACAAAGTGTTTGACACTAAATATTTAATGGTGGAGGACCCCAGGCTTAGTGTGTCCACCCCCCAATGTTTGAACAAAACTTATGCCACTGGATATGGTTATTAATAAATTAATACATTTGACCCCGTCACTCACATTGAGATGAAGAAAACCCAATTGTGAAAGCACACCTAATTTACATTGCGAACCAATATCTTCAACACCATTACATCTTACACTATTTTTGGAATTGAAACACTGTTGGCTCATGCTTTCTTTCTTTTACTATTACATACGTTGGTTTAGTTTGTTTTTCACTTTGTCTGTTCGATCTGCCCTTGTCCAAATGGTGGGATTTGCATCAGTCATAATGTAAAACAAACACGTTTCATTTTGCATGTGTGTGTGTGTGTGTGTGTGTGTGTTGGGAGGGGGAGGGGGAGGCAGGGGGGGTCAGCTACAAAATAAGAATATCCTGGTAGAAAAATGTAACTCACTGTGGGTCTGTAACAATCTGAATTAGGATGTATAACTTAAAATAGATCTTGTTCTGTTATGTCATGTCATGTTGAATGGGTAGATTCTTAACATGCTGCTTTCTATGGATTAATTTATGGGGGAAATGGCTAAATGAAACATTGACAAACTTGCCAGCTAGTAACAATAATCAAATACTTGACCTTCCTTCACCTTTAAGTTAGAAATACTGTTAAATCTTAAGCAAATGCTTTCCAACAACTCAAAATGCCACCAAGGTGGAATAAGGGATGGTCCTCTCTCTCTCCCTCCCTCCCTCTCTTAGACTATTTAAAGATAGGACAGAATGGTGAGGAACAAATTCAGTTTGCCTTGTCTGGACAAGCAGCCTTTATCGGAGAACATCAAACCACGCCATCTTTGAATCTGGACAAGAATCATGAGGAATACATTTACAGACTACCTGATTCTCTTCTTCATTCTAACACTTTCCATCAGCCAACCGCCTCGTGTGGAGGCCTCTCTGCTAATCAGAACATTTAATTCAGGTCCATGGTCCACAAATGGACCATGGACCTGGGAGCAAGCCCGGCAAGAATGCAGATCTACAAAGACCATTTACCATTCAGATTTAGCCATCGTTAGAAATAGCAATGAGGTACAAAAGGTAATTGCCATCTGTTCTGGTTCATTTTGTGCTGGCTGCTGGATTGGTTTTCATAGGGATGAGAAGGACCCGAATGTGTGGAAGTGGGTGAACAACGAGACATACGCTACAACAGCTTGGACAGCTGAGGAACCTAACACAGAGGACAAGTGTGCCCGCTTAGGTTGCGCTAAATTGTATGGTGAGGATTGTACATCAGGCTACTTTAGCTTTGGGTGTCAGATGGACAACCTGATTTTAGTGAAGGAGAACAAAACATGGGAGGAAGCTATTGACCACTGCAGGGCTCTTCCAGTGGACAAATCGAGCTGGTCTGACAACAATCAAGTATATTTTGCTCGGTCAGATCTCCTTAGTTTGCACACCAGCGAAGAATTTGCTTATGCTCAGAGCATCGTCCGTGAGGCCCAGACAGCTGAGGTGTGGATTGGTCTACGTTGGCTGGCTGGCCGGTGGCTGTGGATGGATGGGGAAACAGATGCTGGTGTCTCCATGCCTGTGTGCCCAGCCAACGGGATGAACTGTGGGACTCTGTCTGAGAAAGGCAAGCAAGCTAAAAACTGTGTTGAGAGGAGGAACTTCTTCTGCTTCCATATCGTTTAGAGCTAGAGATGTGTTGCTTTAGCCTTCTGCTCTCTGGTAATGTAATGTTTGGTCTGCTTCTGTGATCCTGCCCTCCTCCTTCTTCTCTAGATTATCTTCTTGGTTTATCCTGTAACTGTTTTAAATAATCTCAAAATAGATGTTGCATGATGCTAGAGACAAAAAAAGTTAATTATTTAATGCAATGCCTATAGAGTAAATTGTAAATAGTTTGAAGTTAAGTCTAGTTATGTAACCCTTCCTTTTACAGTCCCCTAATTATTAATATATGGTTAATATATAACCGTTAATAAATAACCAGTTAATATATATAGTAACTTATAATATATGAATGGGTAATTACCAATGGTAAATAAGAGGTATATCAGAGAAACTACAGCTGAAATACCAAGAGAAACCTCCACTATTACCCATCAACTCAGCTAAGTACTGTGTAATTGTGACTGTTTTAGAATGTTAATAACTTAGATATAATTGTGTACTTTCTAGGAAAGTAGGCAACCAATAATTATAAACACCTTTTACCCATCAGTTCCAGTTATAATTGCAGTTATTCAAGGTTTATGTTGGTAACAGCCCAAGTTTAATGATGTACTATCTAGAAATAAATAACTTTCTTAAATAGTTGTTCATGGTTCCACCCATTTATAAAGGGTCAAATCGAGTTAACCTAGAAACTATGGAATTGTTTATATTAAAGTTGAAAAAGTACATCAATCCAAAGCAATATCTGGTAGCATGCTCCACAGGAAGTTTTCCTCTAGTGTCTTCCTTAATGAGCCCGTTCTTTCAGATGTTTCCATAATTTACTCGGTCAGTAGGCCGACACTGTACTGTAAAACGAAGCCTTGTTTGTTTCCACGGTTTTACCATGTTCTTAACATATGCGTTGTAATAGAATATTACATTTTTCATACAATTGTATAATATACGTGTAGATAATATAATTATTAATATAAGATAATATAATTTACTCCGTAAGTAAGCTGAAACTTTACTATGTAAGGTAGCCTTGTTTGATTTCATAATATTACCAGGGTCTTACCATATCCTTTGTAACTGGTTATTCCTTTTCCATGTAATAAAATGATATCCACACAAATATTTCATGACAAGCAAATATCTTTAAATTGTGTTGTAAAATTATGTCCACACTCACTTTTACACATTTGTGGATCGCATGGCAGATTTTGTCCAGTTTGTCCCACTGCTGAGCTGTAAAAGGTGGATGAGAAAGTTAGATTGGACTTGAATATGCGTTACCTACAGAAGATTATTACCATTGCGTGTACCGCGATCCACAAATATTGTTTTTACTTTTTACTATTTTCACACAAACTAGTCCAAACACCTTTGTTGATCCCGTAGTTTTGTCCAATGTGTACCGCAGCTGATCTGACAAATGTGGCTGTGTACATAGCATACACCTCTAGATGGCGATATGCAGATTTAAGTGCTGCCTGCTTCCTTTCTTGGTAAGAAGAGTTTATATAAAATGCTGCTAGCAATAGCCATTTTCAATGCATGTATTACAGCTTCATCCACAAACGAAGACAGAGAAAATGTGTATGTTGAGTGTTTCTCAAGTAGTTTATGGAACCACACATATTTATTGTAAAGGCTAGTAACCTGAGGGCTATAAAACATCACATTATGGAAAAATGTATTCGTTTAGAAAATAAATATGCAGCATCTCATGTGCAACACTTGAGAACCTCCTGGCTTTCATGACAGTGCGGATCAGGGATTCTGTCATCTTAACATGTCACTATGGGTCACCGCGCTATGTGGCTCTCACACCTTGGCTCCCGACACCGACAGGGCGGGACTTATCCAAGGCCCTCTTCGGCCGGTGGTTCGCCGAGGTCCTTCGCCGAGCGCCGCCCGTCAAGGCATCAGGAGGCGGGGTCACTCTTCCAGCAGCGCTGTGTCACAACCCGGCTCTAGGGCTGGACAACAAAGGGAACACGTCACATGTTTTAACTAAGGGGAACATTTACGTAACATTACGGACAAAACCAGCATTGCAATGTGAGTGTGTGGTTTCAGTGGTGGGTGGAGTGCAGGGCTGGATATGGATCAGTGTAGGTGTCTGTATAATGTATAACAAACCGTAAACCAAACTGATTAAATTAACAGCACTGATAACTCCCGTCTGCAAGAAGGGGAGAACTTAAATAGCTGCAGAACCAAAACCCAACAGTGGCATTACAATCATTTTAGAGCCTTCTCGTGTGCTATAGTCTAATAGAGTTGGAGCTTGACAAAGCAACTCCAACCTCTGTTTTCCAATGGTGTCCGTAAACCTTAAGGTGAAGGGGAGAGGTTAAGGTTAGAGTAGAGGGGGGTTAAGGTAGAGGGGAGGGGGAGGTTAAGGTTAGGGAGAGGTTAAGGTTAGAGTAGAGGAGGGGAGGTTAAGGTCAGTAGAGGGGGGTTAAGGTAGAGGGGAGGGGGAGGTTAAGGTTAGAGTAGAGGGGGGTTAAGGTAGAGGGGAGGGGGAGGTTAAGGTTAGAGTAGAGGGGGGGGAGGTTAAAGTCAGTAGAGGGGGTTAAGGTAGAGGGGAGGGGGAGGTTAAGGTTAGAGTAGAGGGGGGGAGGTTAAGGTCAGTAGAGGGGGGTTAAGGTAGAGGGGAGGGGGAGGTTAAGGTTAGGGGGAGGTTAAGGTTAGAGTAGAGGGGGGTTAAGGTAGAGGGGAGGGGGAGGTTAAGGTTAGAGTAGAGGGGGGGAGGTTAAGGTCAGTAGAGGGGGGTTAAGGTAGAGGGGAGGGGGAGGTTAAGGTTAGAGTAGAGGGGGTTAAGGTAGAGGGGAGGGGGGTTAAGGTGAAGGGGAGAGGTTAAGGTTAGGGTAAGAGGGGGGGTTAAGGTGAAGGGGAGAGGTTAAGGTTAGGGTAGAGGGGGGTTAAGGTGAAGGGGAGAGGTATAAGGGTTAGAGTAGAGGGGTTAAGGTAGAGGGGAGGGGGGAGGTTAAGGTTAGAGTAGAGGGGAGGTTAAGGTTAGAGTAGAGGGGGGGTTAAGGTAGAGGGAAGGGGGAGGTTAAGGTTAGAGTATTAGGGGGGGTTAAGGTAGAGGGGAGGGGGAGGTTAAGGTTAGAGTAGAGGGGGGGGGAGGTTAAGGTCAGTAGAGGGGGGGTTAAGGTAGAGGGGGAGGGGGAGGTTAAGGTTAGGGGGAGGTTAAGGTTAGAGTAGAGGGGGGTTAAGGTAGAGTGAGGGGGGGAGGTTAAGGTTAGAGTAGAGGGGGAGAGGTTAAGGTCAGTAGAGGGGGGTTAAGGTAGAGGGGAGGGGGAGGTTAAGGTTAGAGTAGAGGGGGGTTAAGGTAGAGGGGAGGGGGAGGTTAAGGTTAGAGTAGAGGGGAGGTTTAAGGTCAGTAGAGGGGGAGGTTAAGGTAAGGGGAGGGGGAGTTAAGGTTAGAGTAGAGGGGGGTTAAGGTAGAGGGGAGGGGGAGGTTAAGGTTAGAGTAGAGGGGGGGTTAAGGTAGAGGGGAGGGGGGTTAAGGTAGAGGGGAGGGGGAGGTTAAGGGTTAGAGTAGAGTGGGGGTTAAGGTAGAGGGGAGGGGGAGGTTAAGGTCAGTAGAGGGGGGTTAAGGTAGAGGGAGGGGGAGGTTAATGTTAGAGTAGAGGGGGAGGTTAAGGTAGAGGGGGAGGTTAAGGTAGAGGGGAGGGGGAGGTTAAGGTTAGGGGGAGGTTAAGGTTAGGGGGAGGTTAAGGGTTAGAGTAGAGGGGGGGTTAAGGTAGAGGGGAGGGGAGGTTAAGGTTAGAGTAGAGGGGGAGGTTAAGGTTAGAGTAGAGGGGGGGGGGTTAAGGTTAGAGTAGAGGGGGGGTTAAGGTAGAGTAGAGGGGGAGGTTAAGGTTAGGGAGAGGTTAAGGTTAGAGTAGAGGGGGAGGTTAAGGTTAGGGAGAGGTTAAGGTAGAGTAGAGGGGGAGGTTACGGTTAGGGAGAGGTTACGGTTAGGGAGAGGTTAAGGTTAGAGTAGAGGGGGAGGTTAAGGTAGAGGGGAGGGGGAGGTTAAGGTTAGGGGGAGGTTAAGGTTAGGGGGAGGTTAAGGTTAGAGTAGAGGGGGGGTTAAGGTAGAGGGGGAGGTTAAGGTTAGAGTAGAGGGGGAGGTTAAGGTTAGAGTAGAGGGGGAGGTTAAGGTTAGAGTAGAGGGGGGGTTAAGGTTAGAGTAGAGGGGGGGTTAAGGTTAGAGTAGAGGGGGAGGTTAAGGTTAGGGAGAGGTTAAGGTTAGAGTAGAGGGGGAGGCTAAGGTTAGGGAGAGGTTAAGGTTAGAGTTTAGGGGGGTTAAGGTAGAGGGGAGGGGGAGGTTAAGGTTAGAGTAGAGGGGGAGGTTAAGGTAGAGGGGAGGGAGGTTAAGGTGAGGGGAGAGGTTAAGGTTAGAGTAGAGGGGGGTTAAGGTTAGAGTAGAGGGGGAGGTTAAGGTCAGTAGAGGGGGGTTAAGGAAGACGGAAGGGTTAAGGTAGAGGGGGTAAAGGTTGGGGGAGCGGGGAGGTTACGGGGAGATTAAGGTTAGAGTAGGGGGGTTAAGGTTAGGGGGAGCGGGGAGGTTAAGGTTAGGGGGAGGTTAAGGTTAGAGTAGGGGGGTTAAGGTAGACAGGAGGAGGGAGGTTAAGATAGAGGGGAAAAAGTTGGGGAGCGGGGAGGTTAAGGTTAGGGGACAGATGGTAGGTTAAAGGAGAGGTTAAGGTTAGGGGTGAGGGGGGAGGTTAAGGTTAGGTGAGGTTAAGGGGAATAAGGTTAGGGGGTAGGTTAAGGTTAGGGTAGAGGGGTGGGGGCGAGGTAAAGGTAGAGGGGTGGTTAAGGTTAGAGAATATTGTGTAATAAGGTTAGGGGAGCGGTAGGTTAAGGTTAGAGGAGAGGGGAGGTTAAGGTTAGAGAATATTGTATAACGGTAATATGCATGTGTATAATGTGTTAAGTAAACTCATGGGAGTTTTACTTGACGTTGCAATACAGTGCAATACACTGACCCAGGAAGTTGAGTATTAAACTTAACGCACAACATGGTGAAAAAGCCACACAACCAGGTAAGTCTTTGTATAATTTTATATTATTAAACACCATTAGTATACATTTGCACATTGAAACATTTTGGGGAAGCGTTGTGTCAGATATCCAAAACCATTTTGAAATCAATTGGAGCGGTATATCATGAAACCAGCCCATGCCTCATCCATCTCTCCCTAACTCTTTCCCTAACACTGAACCCTAACTCCTTGAAGGACAAGGAGCACTCCCACTGTGGGAAGGAAGGAACCCTTGATGCAACACATTAGGAGGATCCTAATGTGTAACATATGGTGACAAAGTCAAGTTCTGCGAGTGTGTAGGAGATGAATCCAGTCCAGCGATGACTTCAGCTCTGATGAGCCGCAGTTTGTCACTGAAATATTGCCAGAGGAAAAATACAAATTGTTTACTTTAAGACTGTATTTGAATGCCTAAGTAGGGTCAGGTAGTCAATAGGTTATTACAACTATAGTAAATTAACACAATATCCATGTTAACTTCAGCAGTGGACTACTGACCTGAAGGACTTGAGCTGTTCAGAGATACAGGTGTGATACAGCTCAGGTGTGTCTGCCCCAGACTGAACACAGCACTTCAACCGCACCTTACAAAATGGATGACAAGGATTATTCTCACTATTCAAAATGATCCAACATTCAGTTATTTAGCTATCCAAAGAGTATCAGTGAACTCAGATGCATGTCATTACATGTAGGCTAAGAACTTGGGGGTTGAACCCAGTACCATGTGATGGAGAGCCCAACACCCCATCCTGCCCTGTCCGAGGACCACCAGTACCACATTCACCTTCAGGACGCACGGCTCCAGCTCTCTCTCCTCACTGGTTTTCCCTTTAGAGTCGGGTGTCACTCGCCCCACCAGGACATCCTTCACCAGGCAGGTCCTCCAGCACGGCTCCTCCATCAGCCTTGTATCGTTCCTGGTGGGTCATCAGCCTCATCGATTCACAATACAAACACACTTTAAATCAGTATCCAAATAAAACCGTCTCCCACCTCAGCCGACAGACTTTATCATGTGTTAAAATAAACGATACAACTTCTAGAACTTGTGGAAAACAAGGACTGTTTTCTCTACATCAGCCATCATAAGTGATGCAGTAACAGATTTAAGAACAAAAAAAGTTCAGTAGCAGTGAGATTGATAATCACGTTAAAGTTGGGCTTCATTCGCCCCGACAGGGACGTCCTTCGTCAGGCAGGACCTCCAGCACGGCTCCACCATCAGCTCCCCTCCGCCACGGCGTCCCGATCTGCCATCAAACAGCGCTAGTTCAGTCTAACATCTGGTAACAGACCTGGGGATGTAAAACCTGCACACCCTTGCATTTGTAAAGGGGTAGCAAATATCCAACGTCCTTGAGTTTACAAGTTGACTTTAGAAATTTATAAATTATAGTAGTAGCAGGAATAGGACCAAAAGTAGCTCAACTGACCCAAAACACTACCTCAAATTACAGCTTTGGCAAAATTTCACAGAATGACAATCAGAACAAAAAACAAATAAGTCACCTTCTACAACCCTTTACATTAACTAAAAAGACTCTCGGGCCGTAACGTTTCAGAACATCTTGGTGATGGTTACCTTCTGGTCCCCAGCCTCCGGTCCACCCTGGTGCCCCATTCCTGGTCCAGGGGATCTGGTTACCCGCTGGTCCACCCTGGTGCCCCATTCCTGGTCCAGGGGATCTGGTTACCCGCTGGTCCACCCTGGTGCCCCATGCCTGGTCCAGGGGATCTGGTTACCCTCTGGTCCACCCTGGTGCCCCATGCCTGGTCCAGGGGATCTGGTTACCCTCTGGTCCTCTGGAGCTGCCCCCACTGTCAACACAACATTCATCCATTTAAAAACAAAACATCACGACGCCAAGATAAACATCACACGGTAACAACAATGAACAGAAACAGGAAGTGATGCAACTTTTAAATGCTTTCCTATAAAAAAAACATCCTACCTCATTTTCCATGTCAATGAAAATGAGAAAATCTGTGGCTTGTCTGAATCTGTCACTACTCTTCATTGAGCTTTACATCATGGCCTCAGCAAAAATAAACTGAAAACCAATAGAATAATCACAGGGTGCTTTAGAGCAACAGCTGTTCTTAGTTACCTTGTGTTATGTGGGTTTTATCTACAGCCACAGTTTTATGGTAGCATTAGCGCAATAATTAACGTATTTGACTCTTCGGAACAGCTATGCTATTTGTTTTTACGCAAATAAGCATGCTTACATTGAACACTTCCTTTAATTCCTTAAGTCTAGTAGAGACTCCATAGAGAAGACAGAAGCTATTCAGCCCAAGCACTGAAACTAAAGGTGCACTGACCTTACCGTTGTGGAGTACTTAGACCAGTGGTGACGCAGCAGGGAGGGATGGAGCTGGGTGTGGAGGCAGACACCTTGTGACACAAACTACAGTTACAATTCCATCCCTGCACAGTTCTTGGGTCTATGTTACTTCAACATGTGGGACATGGATCCATTGCATTTTAGCTGTTGATTACTTTCAGATAGTTACCATTACTACTCGCCACAAGTATAGTGTAAAACGTAATTCCTCGCCATTTGGTTTAACTGACAATCACAGCCCATATATTTAGAACACTAGCAGTATCAATAGTAATATAACAGTAAAATGATACTTAGCCATATTCAGCCGCTGGGTTGTTGTAGATTTAAGGAGCCGCAGTATGGAAATGCCAAAAGCTCTCAATTAAAATGGTGCAGGCTTAAACGATTTCTGCATCTTATACGCGACTCGAAAATGTGCACGCAAGAACGCAGTGAGAGTCGGTTGTAGAGAGCGATTATCGAAGAAGCTGTTTGGAGGGATGACTTAAAATAAAGTTGATGTTATTATTTTTATGCTCTACCTAAAGCACAAGAAATTGGTCCAATATTCTAGATGTTACGGACATAAAATAGGGAACTGCCAGATGACCTAATAGGGTTCGCTCGTTAGTGATGTTACGCAAATGCCAATCCTGAACGTGCTGCCAGACGCCCTAATAAAAGGTGGCGATTAGGTTACGCAAATTGCCCATCCTGATCGTACTGCCAGTTGCCCTCTCCGGTGACACAACATCCACCCAAAACATGTCGACTGGAATCCCAACGTTCCAGTACGAAGCAGCAATTAGAAACGTAACCAGCACCTCACCTTGAGCTGAACGATGATAAAGATCTCGTGGTCCTTTGGTCATCTTCTCATAAAATACAGCCAACAGACTTACCTTGAGGCGATCTAGTAGTTTGTTGCTGTTGGTTCATGAACATGTCATTTTGACTATACATTGCAGTTCCCCCAGCTAACAAATTAACTACCACCAATAAACAAGGCTCATAACTGTACAAAAACAAAATATATATAAAACAACCATGTTCGCCAACAGCTTTTAACATGAAATCCATCTCAATATTGTCCACATTTCTACATGATCTAGATATTTCCAGGTATAACAACATATCCAAAAGACAATTTAAAGCTCACAGAATGCCAACCATAACCTGCAACCCCAAACTAACCATCAACACGGAGATCATATCAATTAAAGATATCCTACAGCTTTAATGATTAATTATTTAAACCCAGTAATAAAGCAAACCCATAATTGTAGAACTACCAAATAATTTTCCTGATTTACAGAGCTAGACTTAACATGCTGTTGTGTTCTGATGCCTTTTGTCCACTTCCTTGCTACTCTCGAAAACGTTGCATCACCATTGCATGAGTGTTGCCTTATTGATCTGGGTGTGGTCTGAGTGACCAGAGATGCATGCTACGATACGGTGCTGTCTGACCTCTACAGTTCTGTAGACGTGCCCCCTCAGAAGAAACCAAGTGTTCAAAAGGCTCTCATAACATCAGTTACATGAACTGGAACATCCGTCAAGACCGTGACAGGGACTCCCAAGGAGAAATGCCAAGGGTAGGATGTGAGGGCTCTAGCATGCCATGTCAGGTCAATCCCTGGCCACCCTTACATGAAGTACCTATGCCAGGTCAAACACTGGCCACGCTCACATGAAGTACCTATGCCAGGTCAAACACTGGCCACGCTCACATGAAGTACCTATGCCAGGTCAAACACTGGCCACGCTCACATGAAGTACCTATGCCAGGTCAAACACTGGCCACGCTCACATGAAGTACCTATGCCAGGTCAAACACTGGCCATGCTCACATGAAGTACCTATGCCAGGTCAAACACTGGCCACGCTCACATGAAGTACCTATGCCAGGTTGAAAGCTGGCCACGCTCACATGAAGTACCTATGCCAGGTTGAAAGCTGGCCACGCTCACATGAAGAACCTATGCCAGGTTGAAAGCTGGCCACGCTCACATGAAGTACCCTATGCCAGGTCAAACACTGGCCACGCTCACATGAAGTACCTATGCCAGGTCAAACACTGGCCACGCTCACATGAAGTACCTATGCCAGGTCAAACACTGGCCATGCTCACATGAAGTACCTATGCCAGGTCAAACACTGGCCACGCTCACATGAAGTACCTATGCCAGGTTGAAAGCTGGCCACGCTCACATGAAGTACCCTATGCCAGGTTGAAAGCTGGCCACGCTCACATGAAGAACCTATGCCAGGTCAAACACTGGCCACGCTCACATGAAGTACCCTATGCCAGGTCAAACACTGGCCACGCTCACATGAAGAACCCTATGCCAGGTCAAACACTGGCCACGCTCACATGAAGTACCCTATGCCAGGTCAAACACTGGCCACGCTCACATGAAGAACCCTATGCCAGGTCAAACACTGGCCACGCTCACATGAAGTACCCTATGCCAGGTCAAACACTGGCCACGCTCACATGAAGTACCCTATGCCAGGTCAAACACTGGCCACGCTCACATGAAGTACCTATGCCAGGTCAAACACTGGCCACGCTCACATGAAGTACCTATGCCAGGTCAAACACTGGCCACGCTCACATGAAGACCCTATGCCAGGTTGAAAGCTGGCCACGCTCACATGAAGTACCTATGCCAGGTCAAACACTGGCCACGCTCACATGAAGTACCTATGCCAGGTCAAACACTGGCCACGCTCACATGAAGTACCTATGCCAGGTCAAACACTGGCCACGCTCACATGAACATACACATGTAGTATGAAAAAAAAATGCAAGTTACATTATTTATAATAAACAAGTATAAACAAACTACTAAACTAAACTAAAAACCGTCCGACATTGGTAATTGATTGTGCAGGGTGTCTCCAAAAGAATGACAAGGTTGACTCAAGTCCCTGAAGGACATCCTGGCAGTCCAGTGGTTTCCTGAATGAGTTTCCTTCAGATGCAAACTGTGCCCTCCCACCTTGCCCCTGGTGTTTCTCCTTAGGGGAGTCCCTGTCACTATCTTGAAGGACATTTCAATTCAAGTAACTGACGTTACGACGGCCTCTTAAACACTTGGTTTCTCCTGAGTTGGCACGTCTACAGAACTTTAGACTTCAGACAGCACCCTAGCATGCATCTCTGATCACTCAAACCACCCCCCCCCCCCCCCCCATCAGTAATACAAAACACATGTGATGCAAAGTTCAGGAAAGTAGTGGGTAAGTGGGCAGAAAACAAATCTGAACCCAACCTTGTATGTTTTGGCTGTAATCCGAAATCCAACTATTCTTACAAAATTCACTTAGAACCTATACTGCACTACTTTTAACGACACAATTCACAACTTGTTCAACCTAAACACTGAATCACCCCATGTACCAACAAAAACCCGTACTATTTAAATCAACCTCAACCAACCAGGAGGCCAAAATAATGCCCAAGCATAATGAAGAAATATCGGGACTTACAGTTCGCAGTTTCTTCTTCATGGTTCAATTGTGATACTCACAGAATCGCCGTTTCTCCTCCTTGACCTGTGAAGGAGCGCAATGAGCAGATTAGTTTTAGACCTCAAATGAACCACTTAACACAGTGGCAATGTTGCTTCATGTTCATCATCTACTCCCACATTTCTAGAGCAACCAACTGATTACAAGTTTTAAATTGCAGTTCTTTATTATTAAGCTTTCGATATTTTGAATAATCTGTAAGATCAATCAACCTTTTTATAATGGAAGTCAGTGGGTCAGTGTTCAATCTAACAACGCAAAGTTCTTGAACCTGTAGAAACTTCATTAAAACATATAAATGTTTTACTGTATAGCATAAAGGTGCAGTTGTGTAGAGTTTAGCTGCATCTAGCAGAACAGACTTGGCAAACATGATATTCATAAGGGTTTTAATTAGAGTATAATCCAATGAAAATATTCCACAATCTCCAATTTTACTTCCATATCAATAGGCCATTAGCGAGTTGTGTTTCACATAGACCTACAAGTCAATGCAATTCTGTCGCTCTGCCGTCTAGAGACGCCGGCATTCTACGCAGTCATTTCCCCGCCTACTACACTTGCACACTTGTATGATGGTGGCCATTTTAAAGTTTGAATGAGGTCTCAAGCTTCCATTCCATGAGCTTCTACAACCAGTGCTCTGCAAAGCTAATCATGGCAGTCAGACTGGGTGATGTTCAAATTCTAACAGACTTCTTTCAATGAAATCATTTGCATGCTAGCAGGGATGCAAATCAATAAGGCAATAGTGTAGGACCTACATATGTTATTTTCAATCAATTGCTTCAGGAATAGAAGAATAACAGATTAAAATACTAAAACAAAAAGCCTTTAATAAGGCAAAAGATACTAATAAAACGTTCAAGGGTTTAATTAAAACATGATTGTTCAAACACAGCCGACTTTAAATATCTCAAATCAGCCCACACAACCAGCACATGGACAGAACACCAACGTTCAATCACACCAGCTGAATGCAACCAAATACAATAGGCCTATGACCACAAAACAACACTTTATATTTACCGCTGACCTCCAATTACATGCAGAACTAACATTATTTGACATCAAGTAGGCCTAGTAGATAAATGCTCTACTCACAGCAGGTCCAGATATAGCGGTCCGTTTTACTTCGAAAAGCGTTCGTTACCTCGCGGTTAACCTGGAAAACAGAGGAGCAGATTTGGCATTAGTCACTCATAACCGTTAACCGGAAAATTCCAACCACGTCCTGGTTCAACCTCTAAAATAATACCAAGATTACCGTGTATTGGAGACATTAGACGGCTGGTTGGGGAAACAACCTATTTGGTTAACTGAGCTGAACCCAGCGCGAGCAGCAGCAGACAGTCAAACTGAGCGCGAGCAGCAACAGGTGAACTCATTAGCACGGGGACCTAATTAATAGAAGCGCATGCAGGTGGAGAGGCTCCTCGCTGCAGAGCCAATGGGTGGAGCTTGAGCTAGTAAGCTCCTCCCTAACTCACTCGTACAACTTGTAGCACAAGTTCAAGTAGCATCTAGCCATAGCCCCGGAGAGCGAGCTCTGTCTGGGCAGCGGTTGACTGCGGCGTCCGAGAGAGGGTTAAGCTTCTCGGACACTTCTAGTATAACGCTACGGTGTGTGCGGATGCGTGGAGCTCGTTCTGGACAGCCGTTGATTTTGATGATCGCTACCGAGAGAGGGTTAGGCTTAGGGTTGGCGGTTTTATTGAGGTTTATCTCCGCGTCCGAGTGAAGGTTAAGCTTCTCAGTATAACGCCACGGTGTGTGGCTCATTAGAACCATCTTACACGACGACGCTACTAAAAGAGAAGCACAGCGTTGCTGCGGGTCTCCACACGCCCCGCTCATTCCCAGAACTTTGAGGCCGAAACGCTTTTCTTTTATCTCAGTGTTTTAATCCCAGCTGAAACTGGGGGTCCATTACCTTAACCCGTCAACCTTAGCATAGCCCAGAGCTCTTCAGAGAGACTACCACCACAAAGTTCAAAATGCTTATGAGTCAATAAAAGCATTGATTTACAATATGTCTATAGCACACCGACATGTGTACCTAGTTACGTCAATACGTTTTGTTTTAAGTAGGTTTAGTGGGAACAACCAAGCCTTGGTTATAGAGCATGTTACTCTTTATTGCTTTGAATTATTTTATTTTTAATTATGTTCCTAAACTTGTATGACAGTCAAGAGCAACGACATCCTGATGTTTATTAATATGTTTAGAGGGGAAGTGAAGGAATGTTTCAAAGTTTAGATTCGATTAGTTTTCTACCATTTCTTTAATTCACGGTGGTTTCAGTAATGCCATGGTGCCTAAAGGCATACGTGATCTTGACTACTGGTGTGATCTTTATCACTCAGATAGCACAGAAGGAAACGGACAGGTGACTATCAATGATTTCCAACTGACAGCAGCAGCATGTTGATGTTGAGTGTTTTAGGAAATCCAATGCAAATAAATGGAATCGAATGGATCTTTCTGGTTACAATTCTTATGCACCCTGCACTTGTTAATTTATACATATTATATATTCAAATTCAAAACAACGTTATGGTCCACTTTGTGCTTGCAATGGAAGAAATATATATTTTACATGTGCAGAAATCTGCTATTCAAAAGGGTACATTAAATCACAGGACACAAAAAAAGATGTATATATATATATATATATATATATATATATATATATATATATATATATATATATATATATATATATATATATATAGCCTTTCTACTATGCACTTATTTACCGCAATTCATTACATAAATAGACTAAAGTCACAACATGTCAAGCAGCTTGTCGGTGCTTTATTATTATTAATAAATAATACTATTATTTATTATCCTCTGCGTTGTCCTGCAGAATCTCCACCAGGGTTTACTTGCCGCATGGGGACGCTGCACTCACTCTGAGAAAGGAGTAAGGATGTACTCCTCCCCACCGACGCAGAGAGGAGAAACAAATGGTTGGCTGAAATTGGCAGGAGCAGTCTAACTAATCAAAGATTAAAATGACCAAAACATAAGTGAGGGAATCATATTCAAACACAGCAATTGCATTGTTTCACAAACAAAGACCACACCATTGGGAAGCTTGATGTTTGATTTATTAAAAAGAACAGGGAAATGCTTGAAAAGATAGATATAATTTCACAAGATAAGCTTGTATCGTGAAATATCCCTGTGCATATCATTTTACAACGCATAAGTACCAAAGCATTGTGGATGTGAATTGTCTTCTGTGGGTTACGAATAATAAAGTCCAATAAAAGCTTCCAAACATACATGGTAAACGTTTATTTATTGCATGGTTATATTATTATTACAATGTAATATTCAGACATATGTTAAGAACACGGTAAAACCGTGGAAACAAACTAGGCTTTGTTTTACAGTACAGTTTCAGCCTACTGACCGAGTAAATTGTAGAAACATCTGAAAGAACATGCCCATTATTAAGGAAGATGTACCTTGACACTAGAGGAAAACTGTTCCAGTGGAGGTTACCAGGTAAGTATTCATTCATGTTCAACTTTAATAGAAATAATTCCATAGTTTCTAGGTTGAATCGATTTGACCCTTTATAAATGGGTGGAACCATGAACAACTATTTTAGAAAAAGTAATGTATTTCTAGATAGTACATCATTAAACTTGGGCTGTTACCAACATAAACCTTGAATAACTGCAATTATAACTGGAATTGATGGGTAAAAGATGTTTATAATTATTGGTTGCCTACTTTCCTAGGAAGTACACAATTATATCTAAATTATTAACAACCTAAAACGATCACAACTACACAGTACTTAGCTGAGTTGATGGGTAGTAGTGGAGGTTTCTCTTGGTATTTCAGCTGTAGTTTCTCTGACCTTATTTACCATTGGTAATTACCCATTAATATATTACAAGTTACAATATTTTAACCGGTTATTTATTACCGGTTATATATTAACCGTATATTAATAATTAGGGGACTTATTAACCGGGGCGACACTTAAACTTAAAACTATTTACAATTTACTTTTCTACTGTATAGGCATTGAATAATAATAAAATTAATAATAAAATAACAACCAAACTTTTTTGTCTCTCTAGCATCATGCAACATCTATTTTGAGGTTATTTAAAACAGTTACAGGATAAACCAAGAAGATAATCTAGAGAAGAAGGAGGAGGGCAGGATCGCAGAAGCAGACCAAACATTACATTACCAGAGAGCAGAAGGCTAAAGCAACACATCTCTAGCTGGTGATTTGATTTTGCACTTCTAAATAATTGGCTGTTTTGTCTTGAATGTTGCTCTAAACGATATGGTAGCAGAAGAAGTTCCTCCTCTCAACACAGTTTTTAGCTTGCTTGCCTTTCTCAGACAGAGTCCCACAGTTCATCCCGTTGGCTGGGCACACAGGCATGGAGACACCAGCATCTGTTTTCCCATCCATCCACAGCCACCGGCCAGCCAGCCAACGTAGACCAATCCACACCTCATCTGTCTGGGCCTCACGGACGATGCTCTGAGCATAAGCTAATTCTTCGCTGGTGTGCAAACTCAGGAGATCTAACGCTGGATTGATTTGAATCTTCCATCTGTCCACTTGAAGAGCCCTGCAGTGGTCAATAGCTTCCTCCCATGTTTTGTTCTCCTTCACTAAAATCAGGTTGTCCATCTGACAAACAAATTTATTGGAACATGATGCACAATCATCACCATACAACTTGTCACTCTTTATGTGGACAAACCTGTCCTCTGTGTTAGGTTCTCCAGATGCCCAATTCATTGTAGCATATGTCTCATTGTTCACCCACTTCCACACATTCAGGTCCTTCTCGTCCCTATGAAGACCAATCCAGCAGCTACTGCTCAGAAGTATGCTATACCCACCACAAAGTTGGCGTACTTCTTCGAATTCAGCTTGATTTCTCATGATGGCTAAATCAGAATGGTATGTAGCATCTGAAGATCTGCATCTTCGCCGGGCTTCCTCCCATGTCCATTGTTCAGTTCTATAGACTAATGTTCTGCTTAGCAGAGAGGCCTCCACACGAGGCGGTTGGCTGATGGAAAGTGTTAGAATGAAGAACAGAATCAGGTAGTTGGTAAATTGATTCTTCATGATTCTTGTCCAGATTTAAAAATGCCGTGGTTTGATATTCTCCGATAAAGGCTGCTTGTCCAGACAAGGTAAACTGAATTTGTTCCTCACCATTCTGTCCTATCTTTAAATAGTCTAAGAGAGGGAGGGAGGGAGAGAGGGAGAGAGGACCATCCCTTATTCCACCTTGGTGACCTATTGGCATTTTGAGTTGTTGGAAAGCATTTGCTTAGGATTTAACAGTATTTATACCTTTGGTTATTCATTTAGATGCCATTCATGTTAAGTTATTGTTTGAACGTAAATGCAATCTAGTAAAGGTCAAGGTGAAGGAAGGTCAAGAAGTATTTGATTATTGTTACTGGCTGGCACAGTTGTCACTGTTTTATTTGGTCATTTTCATCATAAGTAAATCCATATAAAGCAGCATGTTGAGAATCATCAACCTGACATTACCGAACAACATATATTTGAAGTTATGCATCCTACTTCATATTGTCATAGACACATTGAAACGATGAGTAAAAACATTTTACCAGGATACGTTTGTAGCTGACAGTCTTTCCTTTATTCATTTCCACATTATCATACATTGGGTTATGTAATTCAGGTATTTTTCTTCATTAATAGCTGGTGTATTATGATATTCAAGATGTAAACGTAGTAAGATGACAAATAGGCCAATCTATTCTCGTATCACTGCTCTCTTATATGATCGCTGTATTGATTTAATTATTAAAAGTTTGCAACAGAGTACAGCTTGTATAATGTCCAGGATTATTGCAGCACAGGAGGTCAAAGGCCTCCGATAAAGGTGACCAAAAAAACATTTGTAGTTTGGGGGTCCATGCATCAACAAAATATCTGATGTTATTATTTCTAAAATAAAAAGGGTTATTTAAAATTTTCCTATTTTCACCGTGGTCAATGTAATGGTTTACTGTGATGTGTTTAAAGCTTTGGTAAGCCAGCCAAAGAAATGCAAAGATAGATTCTCCAATCGGGAATCGTTCTATACTGTATTGATAGCCTGTTGTTTGTTATCGGACAGACCTGCTTATGGTTTAAAGTCGATAGATGGACCGCGCATAGTGAGGCCACGTCAGATAGACACAATACTTATTACACACACACACACACACACACACACACACACACACACACACACACACACACACACACACACACACACACACACACACACAGGTTCTACCACATGCAAAATGAATGCTAAACAAAATCAACACACATCATAGTTTTACATAATGATTGATTCAAATCTCAGCATTTGGATGGGCAGATCATAGGGCAGATAAAGGAGACAACCTAACAAACACACAAACTGAAGCAGGAAACTGAGCGTTGCCCCTATCTATGGAATAGTCTGCCATCTGTAGTCAAGGCAGCTGACTCTGCTGAGAAATTCAAATCCAAACTGAAAACATACCTCTTTACTCTTTGGTTTGGCTCCTAGGGGTGATAGGCGCTAGATTAGAGGTTGCCTACATGTTTCTTGTCCACCCTGCCACCATCTAACCATAATTCAGTCTATGTTTTAGTGTGTTGCTGTGATTGTGACTGGGTGCCTGGACTCCCCTGATGGCTACCAGCTTGCTTACTGGCCAGCACCCCAACATCAAAGACAATACTCTTTCAAGGTGGACTTTTAATAGACAGTAGCTATGAGTATTATGCTTGTAGTGTGTATTGTTATTTTAGGAAAGGGGCTCTGAATAACAAAACACCGTTTCTAGCTTGCTTGCCTTCCTCAGACTGAGTTCACCCCGTTGGCCACAACACTGCACTGAACTCAAACTCAACTATGCTTCAAGGTCCTTTTGGCATTCGTGTAAATTGGATCATTCTTGAAGACGCGAAGATTAGGACGACTAGGCGATGTGCGTGTGGGATAGGCTCGCCTTACGCAAAACACGGGAGGCAGAATGGACCTTTCACTACTGGACTCGAGTTTGATTCCATCGCTTCTTGTTCACTCACAGGTGTTGAAGATGGCGTTCTTCCTCTCTGTCGGCAGGAAGGGACCATATTTGGGCCCCACAGCCTTGCACAACGCGCATACATGGAGACCATCATCTACATCAGTGGTTCCCAAACTTTGGCTATAGGTGTACCACTGCATTGTCATCAATCATGCCTTTCAAGGACCACCAAAATATAAATGACCACAAAATATCAATGGAAAACCTGACCTGATATAATGTATTGAAGTCCAATAATCATTTAAGAGTAATCCCTTCCTGAGGTGACTTCACACTCAGGTACTTCAAATCCAACTTAATACAAATAGCTGTTTTGCATTATGACTGATTCAAATATCAACAATTTGGATACAGGGTCATATAAAATAAGGCAGAATAAGGACAAACAAACCAACAACACATGGGCATGAAACAATAGCATTTATATTTAAGTGAATTAGAGCATCATTAGAGGATTATGATTCTGATCTGATTCTGATCTGATTCTGATCTGTGGCTGTTGATCTGAACATCAACAACCACCGGCCAGTAAGTCAAGATGTGCCAACCCAACGTTCTCGGCATAAGCTTATTGTTTTCAGATGTGCAAACGTATGAGATCAATCGCTGGCGTGTCAAACAACGTCTTCCATTGGTCAGATTCAAACGAAGACCAATCCAGCTTTGTTCAAGTCAGACCTCCGGGTTAAAGCTTAACCTCGGCTAAATCAGCAGATGTTTTCCTCAATCTCCACTCTGCCCGATGTTCCAGTTGTCAAATTGCTAAAGCTGCTCCACGAGATGTTCAATCGGTCGCCGAAGAGTGAGGTGGACTGAGGATACATCAGTGTATCCTCACAGGAAGCAATTGAACCATTCCAGGGCAATGTCCTCAGACGTTCTAATATCACACCGCTGTGTTGCCAAACATGCCAAACAGGGTGGCTACAAAGTCATCAACAGTCAACCTGGACTTTAATGACGCTGAAGCAGCTCAGCTGTCCCATTCAGTCACACATTGCTCCTTTATGGGGATACTGGTGCTTGATGCTGAGTGATAAAGCATTGAGAAAAGGTACTGAAACGCAGCCTTAGTCGTGGCTGTTCTCTTCAGGTACGACTCAAGATCCAGGTTATTAAATGCAAAATTAACAACGGTCTTGTGTGTCTGAGAGTGTCCTGCATCTGTTTATGCATCTGTTTTGTTATTCAGAGCCCCTTTCCTAAAAGAACAATACACACTACAAGCATAATACTTGTGGCTATTGTCTATTAAAAGTCCACCTTGAAGAGAGTGGAGAGACTCCTAGCCGGAAGGTACTGAATCCAAACGACTGCAGTCTGTCTGAATGCATCCTTGAGCACCAAACCGCTACCACCTAACCGCTACCACCTAACCGCTACCACCTAACCGCTACCACCTAACCGCTACCACCTAACCCCTACCACCTAACCGCTACCACCTAACCGCTACTAGCTCCTCAGTGACATGTGACTGAATCATTTGGATTATTGTGTCTAGTAAATAAAAACAGTGTAGTATCAATGGGCACAGAGACACCAACCATGTGTGTTAGAGTGTGCGTGCGTACCATGTGTGTTAGAGTGTGCGTGCGTACCATGTGTGTTGAGTGTGCGTGCGTACCATGTGTGTTAGAGTGTGCGTGCGTACCATGTGTGTTAGAGTGTGCGTGCGTACCATGTGTGTTAGAGTGTGCGTGCGTACCATGTGTGTTAGAGTGTGCGTGCGTACCATGTGTGTTAGAGTGTGCGTGCTTACCATGTGTGTTAGAGTGTGCGTGCGTACCATGGTTAGTGTCTAGCGTACCATGTGTGTAGAGTACCTGTGTGTTAGAGTGTGCGTGCGTACCATGTGTGTTAGAGTGTGCGTGCGTACCATGTGTGTTAGAGTGTGCGTGCGTACCATGTGTGTTAGAGTGTGCGTGCGTACCATGTGTGTTAGAGTGTGCGTGCGTACCATGTGTGTTAGAGTGTGCGTGCGTACCATGTGTGTTAGAGTGTGCGTGCGTACCATGTGTGTTAGAGTGTGCGTGCGTACCATGTGTGTTAGAGTGTGCGTGCGTACCATGTGCGTGATCCTCTAACACCTTCGGTATTCTCATGGTGTGAACAGAAAGAAAATGAAAGAACAATAACAAAACACTGTTCTTCCTGTTTATTGCATATCAAATGTATAGAATAAATATACATATATATAAATACATACATATATATATATATATATATATATATATATATATATATATATATATATATATATATAATCAATCCACATCCTTTACTGAGTCATTTACTCATTTACTTTGTTTGAACAAAGTAAGCTTATATGTTTTATGCCCATAAAACATATAGGTCTGCTGTAACCAGGTGTGTATTTAGTGGACTATCCTGCTGTTTGCACATTGTGTTCAGCCTGGAGTGGTCACATGCATGTAGAGCGGTGTGTATGCACCGTTTGTATGTAGGTCAGAGGTACAGAGTGCAAGGCTTCTAACCTTTCCATAGAGGGCACAGCCCAGCAAAGTCCCAGCGCAGAAACCGCTCATAGGCCACCTTCCCCGGCCAAATATGTAGCTCGACCCCCATCCTCCAGTAGGCCCTCCCCTTACGGGGGGCTGGATGAAGAGCTATGCTACCTTTTACCGAGGCTGGCAACACCGCTGGGACGATGCTGCTCCCAGCTGCCTGGGGGAGAGTGGGGAAAGGCAGCAACAAAGGACAGAGGAAAATAGAAAGAAGGAAGCAGCCAGGAGGGCCAGAGCTGTCAGACAATAACTTGATTTAGTAAAAGGACTAGTTGTGTTGCATTTGTGCATCGTTCTATTCACTTTGCATGTTTAATGAGGCTACATTAAACATGTTCAGGTATAAAGGCATTTGTATGGCTGAGGTCAGGATCCAAGCCTTCACCCTTTTTGCTGTATCATGTATTTCCTGAATGTGTAAGGCTAAAGCCCTCAAGCGGTGCACGTGTTCAACTGTGATGATCCAGCTGTTCATAGCTCTTCTCTAGTGATAAAGCCCACAGAAGAAGCCATGCAGGGCTGCGAACTAAACAACGCATTGCATTTGTTCAAAGCTCATTTGTATTCACCCACTTCTCACCAGGACACAGTATTTTTCCTCGTAGCTTGCGTGAAATGTAGTGAGTGCCGCTACCCCCTGTGAGTCCATGCAGTAGATATTTCCTGACACCTCTCCGGCTGCCTGTCCATCCATAATGTCTGACCCTCCTCCCCTCACCACTGCCAACCATCCTCCTCCTGCTCCCCATTCGCTTTACCTGACCGCCTCTTTTTTAAAGTGGACTGCAGGCATGGAGCGCCACCTTGTGTTGACGAAGCGGTTTTGCAGCGGTGCAAAGGAACGTCCTCGTACCTGATCTCAGCCAGCGGAACAGAACACTGAGGCCTTTCTCAGTGATAACTAGCGTACGATACACTCGAGGTGTGGTCTGGTTTGGTGCGTGTTGATCAAGCAGAAAAACAGGAATGTACTCCACATACAAAATGAAAGTGAACAGGAAGAAACACGTTGAACTTGATTGAATGAGTTGAATGGTCACAGACATGGATCACTTCATTGTTGCTTTGAGTATTTTAAGAAAACAAAAAATTACCTGAGTCATTGTGTAAAACCACATCGCAAAATATGATCATTAACTTAAAGAGGACTTTCTTAAAACCATAACAAAAGCTCCTCTTGTGTTTATTCTGTAGTTGGTCATCTGGTTCTGTCTACACCCTGTAACGTCCCCATGGCACACTTTCTACTCTTCTACACGATATGCCCGGTTATACCGATTTCATTTCATTAAACTTAAATATATTTATTGAAATATAAAAAATAATAATTAAAAAGTCCTTTCTCCTGGTCGTAATATTTCAGATGTCAGCATTGAGAGAAAAGTAAAATGCATCAAATTACATTGTTGATTTTTCACAGATTACTTCAGGACCAATCTCTGAAACCATTGGCTTTGAAGACGATTGGGGATGTTTCAATATTCCTGGGGTTCCGGTGTAGCCAGATGACGGATTTCCGGGCCAAGACTTCCTCTTCCGTCAGTTTACAGTCCAATTAGCAACTTGAGGCGTAACAATCGAGTTGGAGTTTACAGACGATGTCTCCGACCAGGCTGTTTCACGGATAGGCAGCTTAAACTCTCGCCTTTTGTCTTCTCTTTTTATTTGCGTCTGAGTCTAACATTTCTCCACAGAATACACAAACATCCATATTTGTTTGTAGGGGTTTCAGGTCCAGACGACATTCTGGTTCATCTCTATCAACAGATGTCAGATCTAATTAAAAGCGAAATCATCGACCGACGTAAGCAATGTGAATTGTCTTCTGTGGGTTACAAATAATAAAGTCCAATAAGAGACTCCAAACATACATGGTAAAAGTTTGTGTTGAATGCATGGACAAGGAATAACCAGTTACAAGGCATATGTTCAGAACATGGTAAACCGTGGAAACAAACAAGGCTTAGTTTTACAGTACAGTTAATTATAGAAACATCTGAAAGAACGGGCTCATTAAGGAAGACACTAGAGGAAAACTTCCAGATTGTTACCAGATATTGCTTTGTATTGATGTCATTTTTCAACTTTAATAGAAACAATTCCATAGTTTCTAGGTTGAATCGATTTGACCCTTTATAAATGGGTGGAACCATGAACAACTATTTTAAAAAGTTATTGATTTCTAGATAGTACATAATTAGACTTGGGCTGTTACCAACATAAACCTTGAATAACTGCAATTATAATGAATTGATGGGTAAAATGAGGTGTTTATAATTATTGGTTGCCTACTTTCCTAGAAAGTACACAATTATATCTAAGTTATTAACAACCTAAAACGATCACAACTACACAGTACTTAGCTGAGTTGATGGGTAATAGTGGAGGTTTCTCTTGGTATGTCAGCTGTAGTTTCTCTGGTTTACCTCTTATTTACCATTGGTAATCACCCATTAATATATTATAAGTTACCATATATTAACCTGTTATTTATTAATGGTAATATATTAAGCGTAAATTAATAATTAGGGGACTGTAAAAGGAAGGGTTACATAACTAGACTTAACTTCAAACTATTTACAATTTACTCTATAGGCATTGCATTAAATAATTAAAAACTTTTTTTGTCTCTAGCATCATGCAACATCTATTTTGAGGTTATTTAAAACAGTTACAGGATAAACCAAGAAGATAATTAGAGAAGAAGGAGGAGGGCAGGATCACAGAAACAGACCAAACATTACATTACCAGAGAGCAGAAGGCTAAAGCAACACATCTCTAGCTGGTGATTTGATTTTGCACTTATGAATAATTGGCTGTTTTGTCTTGAATGTTGCTCTAAACGATTAGGTAGCAGAAGATGTTCCTCCTCTCAACAGTTTTTAGCTTGCTTGCCTTTCTCAGACAGAGTCCCACAGTTCATCCCGTTGGCTGGGCACACAGGCATGGAGACACCAGCATCTGTTTCCCCATCCATCCACAGCCACCGGCCAGCCAGCCAACGTAGACCAATCCACACCTCAGCTGTCTGGGCCTCACGGACGATGCTCTGAGCATAAGCTAATTCTTCTTCAGTGCTCAAACTAAGGAGATCCAACATTGGATCAAAGTAGAAATTAAGGGACACTTGAAGAGTCCTGCAGTGGTCAATAGCTTCCTCCCATGTCTTGTTCTGCTTCACTAAAACCAGGTTGTCTATTTGACAAATAGCTGGATGTTCAGAAGAACAGTCATCATCAACCAACATTGTATTATAAACAACAGCACATTTGTTGTTGGCATAAGATGAGGATGGAGATATAGGGAAGGTGCTGGGGTTCCCATCAACCCACTTCCACTCATTCACATCACTCTCATCCCTACGAAGACCAATCCAGCATTTATCAAACAGAACAAATCCATCGGTTCCTGCCATATTACAATATTCAGATGTATATACTACCTCATCTAAACTCCGAATGATGAATCCATTAATATGGAAAGCTGTTGTATATGTGGTCCTGCAGCTTTGCAAGGCTAGGTCCCAGGTCTGGCTCGTTCCAGTGTGAACATAATGTCTCTTTAGCAGAGAGGCTTCCACATGAGGAGGTTGGCTGATGGAAAGTGTGAGAATGAAGAAGAGGATCAGGTAGTCAGCAAATGTATTCTTCATGATTATGCTCCAGATTAAAGGTAGAGTGGTCTGACTTCCTCTCTTCTGATGAGGGCTGCTTGTCCAGACAAAATTAAACAAATGTGTTTGTCACAATCCGCTTCTATCTTTAAATAGTCTGAGAGAGAGAAATTAGTTAGGGGCATCTCCTTATTTCTCCTCTGTGAATATTTGACTACCATGCTAATCAGAGGAGTAAGTCAAATATAAGGTTCTAATGGATTTGCATTAAGTGCGCTAAGTGCAATCCAAAAGCAAGTTGAACAGGAATTGTTGGCTGTTCATTCCATGGTAGATTGACTTCACACCTAGGTTCTTAAACACAAAATAAATTAAACACTGGGCCTTTGTCAATACCAAGAAGGCAAAGAACAGACTTGTGTTCTTGGGGAGAACTCACTTGCTAGTCGTACTTGGAAGAATGTACTTGCAAGATCAGGACCACGCAGAACGCTGGTGACAGTTTGAGGCGATGCGTTCTTGCTGGTATTGCTCAAACCAGGCTTTATCACCCAAAACAATTGAAGCTCAGCTGATTACTCCTCAACTGTACACAACAAATATATTTATAATTAAAGCTGCAAGCAGCGATTAACAGGTGTCGAGGCTTGGGCAGACGAGGCAGACCAGGAAGACTTTTACAGATTTTATACAGTTGATAAGGTTGGAATAGCCTCAGCTTGATTGCGGTGATTTAGCCTTCAATGTTTTATGAAAGTGTATCAAAGTCAGGGTTCGGCAGTTACGCTCGTTTAACACTTTAAAATAGAATCATAACTGGCATAGCATTTAGACACACTAGGTAGTGACAAGTGCATTGCATCAACATTGCAAACAGTTTGGTCAGTTTGGTGTTGTTTTAAATCAAGGAATAAGCTGAAAGTTAATCATACAATATGAAGATAATGATAGTAAGAGTGGTTCAATGGGATTGGAATCATGGCATTCTAACCGTTTTGAGCCTCTGGTAGCCATGTTTTTGGGCATAATTGGAAAAGTGAGAAATCTATCTTGTTCAGAATTTCATGTTGAACAACTTTTCTATCATACTCAAGATGATAGGAGTCCATATAGAGTTTTGAAAACGCATTTTAAGCCCATTCTGACGGTGTTTTGCCTCTGGCGGCCAGGTTGTTGCGGATAGAAATATTATGAGAATCCTATCTTGTTCAGAATTTCATGCCCAACAACATTTATATTGGACTCAAGATCATAGGAATCCATACTTATGTCGAAAAACGCATTTACGTCCATTCGGACCGTTTTTAGCCTCTGGCGGCCATGTTGTTTCACCAACATTGAAAAAGTGGAAACTTCATCGTGTTCAGAATTCCATGCCCAACAACCTTTTAATTTTACTCAAGATCATAGGAGACCGTCTTGATGTCGAAAATAGCGTTTAAAGCCATGCGGACCGTTTTTTGCGTCTGGCGGCCATTTTCATTTTTTCAATCAACTTCATTTTACTTAAGCAGTTAGGGTTTATGACCCTTATTGTTTTACAATCGGTCCCGCTCAAATCAAACAATTCGTCTAGGAGCTGTGGTCATTTTAGCCATGACCACGCCCTTTTTGATGCCACGCCCCAATTGAAAAAAGATGGGTGCCATCTTGTTAAGAATTTACTTCTAAGCAACTTTGTAATTGGGTTCAAGATCATAGGGCTGTATCTTGATGTCGATATTAACATTTTAGTTTTTAGGCCACACCCTTTTCGAACTAAATTGCACCTGGGGGCTCTGCTTTTTATTGCACAGATTTCTTTTATAGACCATGTTACGGATACAGGTATCCTGTGTCTTGTTGTTGTTTTCTCTCCTTCTGCCCTAATAACAGGTGTCCTGGATGTTCCTGATTGGTGGTCGTTGAGGTGACTGCTGATAGCTAAGGTGGACCAATCAGTGAACATTCCTCTGGATTGCACCACCTGTTGCTGGTTTTGCCAATCACTTACCAATGTATAAAAGCCTATCAGTTGTGTTTGTTAAAGAGAGAAAAAAAGAGAGAGTGAGACAAAATTCCGTATGTGAGTATGGACACTGTGATGTCCTATGTTTTGTTAACTCGCTAGTTATTCTGATTGATAACTTTGTGTTTTTTTTGGGAAAAGGAGAAGAAATGCTTGTTAGACCTGAGTGGACCACCCCATGTGTTTTTTTTGTACATTATTGTTTCATTTCTTGGGTCCTGCTCAGCCCTTCTTCCCAAATATTTACCGTGTTCACAATTAAACATTTTATGTTTGATGGTAGTTTATGATTGTCGAGTAGTTTTTCGTTCTCACTGTTCCACGTCATCCAACTAATTTGCATGAATTATGTTACGGGCCTCATGTCCATCCTCCTAGACGTATAAAGCCAAGGGGTTCGTAACAGACCATTTGAAGAAGTCGGTCCATAGATGCTGTGTTCCAAAGGACGTTTGTCTATCTAAGAAAACCTAGGATCCTTAGGTATTTTAGTGATTTTCACAAAATTCAAAATGGCGGGAAATCTATCCTGGCGGAAGTCATAGGTTCTTGAGGCAGATTTGTTCAGCATGAGGAGATGCATCTATGGTTAAAGTTTCATGACTGTAGGTCCAAGGGGTCAGGAGATATGCTTGTTCAAAATGTTCATTTTTGGACGATTGCTATAGCGCCACCTTTAGGCCAATAAGTGCAATTCTGTGACACAGATCTTCTGTTGTCCTCCTCTACAGCTATAGCAAGTTTCATCAAAATCGGTCTAGCGGTTTAGGCTGTGTAAGTCGATTTTCCGGAATATAAATAATAATAATAAAACTAACGATTACAAGAGGTTGTCTTGCACTTCGTGCTCGACACCCTAATAAAAAATAACGATGGTCAACCTTTCATACTGCTTCTGCTGTTTATTTTGTTACACTTGTTCTACAGTTGTTGGCCTGCTTTTCCTCCGCTAGCTGCAGTGGTCTGTGGGGCGCTACATTTCATATCTCATTTTACAAAACACAACATCCATTCCCAGTCAAGAGATAACAGTGAAAATGACAAAGAAAGACCACTAGGGGGAGCAGTTTAAACAAACATAAAACAAGCAACACTGACTCTTAGAAGATATATTTTTTATTAACATTACCAAACATAGGACACACGTATAGGACACAAGTATGCATAACAAAAGAGCAAAACCCTAAACAAACACATGTCTAGTTTATAACTCGATTTGTTTTAAAGACTAAGAACCACACAGCCCTGTTTGGTGAGATGAGTACCCTAAATGGTTTTCCTCCTACCATTCTCTTAAAACATCTGTAGCTCACTGTGTTGCTATTAAAGTCAACCTGACAACAGTGTGTTTAGAAAAACATGATTTAACAGGAGTACATGCAAAAATCTATATTCAAACAAGCAAAACTATATTTATGATGAATAAAATATTAGCAGCCAACCAAATATATAATATTAATAGAACAGTTAGATTATCTAATAGATTCGCATATTAGACTGACATTTAAAATGATTAACAAAATCTATGAGGATAACATCGTCAAAGTATTCAGCTCATGTTCAAGGTGAATCATTTCATATAGGAATATTATTTATACGCTAATTGTCAGTTCCATTCCCTCCACTGTTATCCATCCAATACGTTGCTATTTAAAACTAAGGTGCTGGTCTTTGGAAGCAGAAGAAGTTCCTCCTCTCAACACAGTTTTTAGCTTGCTTGCCTTTCTCAGACAGAGTCCCACAGTTCATCCCGTTGGCTGGGCACACAGGCATGGAGACACCAGCATCTGTTTCCCCATCCATCCACAGCCACCGGCCAGCCAGCCAACGTAGACCAATCCACACCTCAGCTGTCTGGGCCTCACGGACGATGCTCTGAGCATAAGCAAATTCTTCTTCAGTGCTCAAACTAAGGAGATCCAACATTGGATCAAAGTAGAAATTAAGGGACACTTGAAGAGTCCTGCAGTGGTCAATAGCTTCCTCCCATGTCTTGTTCTGCTTCACTAAAACCAGGTTGTCTATTTGACAAATAGCTGGATGTTCAGAAGAACAGTCATCATCAACCAACATTGTATTATAAACAACAGCACATTTGTTGTTGGCATAAGATGAGGATGGAGATATAGGGAAGGTGCTGGGGTTCCCATCAACCCACTTCCACTCATTCACATCACTCTCATCCCTACGAAGACCAATCCAGCATTTATCAAACAGAACAAATCCATCGGTTCCTGCCATATTACAATATTCAGATGTATATACTACCTCATCTAAACTCCGAATGATGAATCCATTAATATGGAAAGCTGTTGTATATATGGTCCTGCAGCTTTGCAAGGCTAGGTCCCAGGTCTGGCTCGTTCCAGTGTGAAAATAAAGTCTCAATAGCAGAGAGGCTTCCACATGAGGAGGTTGGCTGATGGAAAGTGTGAGAATGAAGAAGAGGATCAGGTAGTCAGCAAATGTATTCTTCATGATTATGCTCCAGATTAAAGGTAGAGTGGTCTGACTTCCTCTCTTCTGATGAGGGCTGCTTGTCCAGACAAAATTAAACAAATGTGTTTGTCACAATCCGCTTCTATCTTTAAATAGTCTGAGAGAGAGAAATTAGTTAGGGGCATCTCCTTATTTCTCCTCTGTGAATATTTGACTACCATGCTAGTCAGAGGAGTAAGTCAAATATAAGGTTCTAATGGATTTGCATTAAGTGCGCTAAGTGCAATCCATAAGCAAGTTGAACAGGAATTGTTGGCTGTTCATTCCATGGTAGATTGACTTCACACCTAGGTTCTTAAACACAAAATAAATTAAACACTGGGCCTTTGTCAATACCAAGAAGGCAAAGAACAGACTTGTGTTCTTGGGGAGAACTCACTTGCTAGTCGTACTTGGAAGAATGTACTTGCAAGATCAGGAGCACGCAGAACGCTGGTGACAGTTTGAGGCGATGCGTTCTTGCTGGTATTGCTCAAACCAGGCTTTATCACCCAAAACAATTGAAGCTCAGCTGATTACTCCTCAACTGTACACAACAAATGTAATGTATATTTATAATAAAAAATAACGATGGTCAACCTTTCATACTGCTTCTGCTGTTTATTTTGTTACACTTGTTCTACAGTTGTTGGCCTGCTTTTCCTCCGCTAGCTGCAGTGGTCTGTGGGGCGCTACATTTCATATCTCATTTTACAAAACACAACATCCATTCCCAGTCAAGAGATAACAGTGAAAATAACAAAGAAAGACCACTGGGCGAGCAGTTTAAACAAACTTAATTCACAACAGTATTATACGTAGAAATCTTGAATTCAAGACAAGCAACACTGACTCTTAGAAGATATATTTTTTATTAACATTACCAAACATAGGACACACGTATGGGACACAAGTATGCATAACAAAAGAGCAAAACCCTAAACAAACACATGTCTAGTTTATAACTCGATTTGTTTTAAAGACTAAGACCCACACAGCCCTGTTTGGTGAGATGAGTACCCTAAATGGTTTTCCTCCTACCATTCTCTTAAAACATCTGTAGCTCACTGTGTTGCTATTAAAGTCAACCTGACAACAGTGTGTTTAGAAAAACATGATTTAACAGGAGTACATGCAAAAATCTATATTCAAACAAGCAAAACTATATTTATGATGAATAAAATATTAGCAGCCAACCAAATATATAATAGCAATAGAACAATTTGATTATCTAATAGATTCGCATATTAGACTGACATTTAAAATGATTAACAAAATCTATGAGGATAACATTGTCAAAGTATTCAGCTCATTTCAAGGTGAATCATTTCATATATGAATATTATTTATACGCTAATAGTCAGTTCCATTCCCTCCACTGTTATCCATCCAATACGTTGCTATTTAAAACTAAGGTGCTGGCCTTTGGAAGCAGAAGAAGTTCCTCCTCTCAACACAGTTTTTAGCTTGCTTGCCTTTCTCAGACAGAGTCCCACAGTTCATCCCGTTGGCTGGGCACACAGGCATGGAGACACCAGCATCTGTTTCCCCATCCATCCACAGCCACCGGCCAGCCAGCCAACGTAGACCAATCCACACCTCAGCTGTCTGGGCCTCACGGACGATGCTCTGAGCATAAGCAAATTCTTCTTCAGTGCTCAAACTAAGGAGATCCAACATTGGATCAAAGTAGAAATTAAGGGACACTTGAAGAGTCCTGCAGTGTCCATAGCTTCCTCCCATGTCTTGTTCTGCTTCACTAAAACCAGGTTGTCTATTTGACAAATAGCTGGATGTTCAGAAGGACAGTCATCATCAACCAACGTTTCATTATAAACAACAGTACATTTGTTGTTGGCATAAGATGAGGATGGAGATATAGGGAAGGTGTTGGGGTTCCCATCAACCCATTTCCACTCATTCACATCACTCTCATCCCTATGAAGACCAAGCCAGCATTCACCCTACAAAACACCTGAACCGTTTACTCAATTAGAACAAAGTTCTTTAAGTTTGAGTATTTACATCCCGAAAGATTAATTTATCAACATGGAAAACTGTTTTAAGTATGCTCCTGCAGCTTTGCAGGGCTGTGTCCCAGTCTGGCTCATTCCACTGTGAACATAATGTCTCATTAGCAGAGAGGCCTCCAGATGAGGCGGTTGGCTGATGGAAAATGTGAGAATGAAGAAGAGGATCAGGTACTTGGTAAATGTATCCTTCATGATTCTTCTTCACATTAAAAGGTAGAGTGGTCTGACTTCCTCTCTTCTGATGAGGGCTGCTTGTCCAGACAAAATGAACCAAATGTGTTTGTCACAATCCGCTCCTATCTTTAAATAGTCAGAGAGAGAAATTAGTTAGGGGCATCTCCTTATTTCTCCTCTGTGAATATTTGACTCCCATGCTAGTCAGAGGGGTAAGCCACATATAAGGTTCTAATGGATTTGCATTGTGAGCTAAGTTCAGTCCAGGAGAGACTGACGTCACATCTAGGTTCTTACATGTAAAATCAAGTAAACACTGTGTACTGCCTTCAGACTTATTCAAATATCACTATTTGGTTACTAGAGCACATCAACGACTGCAGAGCACTAAGAGACAAACCAACAACATACAAATACAACAAACTAAAGCCAAAGGATCAATGGCATAAATAATACAATAAACCCAGCGTGAAAACAATGTAAAAGACTTGTGGGTAACACTTTACATTAAGGGTACATTAATTAACATTAGTTAATGCAGTGGTAAGCGTTCTTTTATATCATTAGCATGGGTTAACATGTAGTATAACTACGTTGGTCCACAGCGCAAAACGTAGGAGTTTCACAATAACGGCTCTAAAATTGTGAGACGCCTACATTTTACTGGCCTATTCCTTTCTACAGGCCTGCGTCCATGTCACGTTCCTGTCTGTCTGTTTCCATCAACCAACACAAACAAGATGGCTGACATTTATTTTATTCTCAGTGGAAAAGGTTATATTTGATATAGATTCGGCATTAAAATGGGGTTTGATAACATTTCTAGAGAGAAATATGCATTTTATTGTCATAATCTTCGTTCAGTGATTGTATATGACTTATATGGAATCTACCTAAATTATCTAAACGATCAACCACATTATTGAGTGTGAAGACGGAGGGGTGTGTGTGTGTGTGTGTGTGTGTGTGTGTGTGTGTGTGTGTGTGTGTGTGTGTGTGTGTGTGTGTGTGTGTGTGTGTGTGTGTGTGTGTGTGTGTGTGTGTGTGTGTGTGTGTCCCAGGCCAAGTTACCACGGCCTACAGGCGACAGCCAGTAGGGCCACAACGGGGGCGTTGTGGTCGCAAATCATAGCGTGGGGCCCGTTGTCCTACTGCCCACTTTTATATGAACGAGGGGATTAAACTCTACTAAAATTATGTTTGGAGGCTCTAGCCCAACCGGAAGTGACAGAATTGGTGGGTGATTTAGGGGTCTAGTACACTTGGGAATGAGCTAAAGAAATTGGGTATTTTTTTTATATGAAAGACGGCCTAAAGGACATACAAGATTATCAATTTGGTGGTTCTAGCCCAACCAGAAGTGATTTCAAGAAAATCGTATTTCTTTTTTTCTTATTTATTGTAAGAAAACAAAACAAAAATTACCTGAGTCATTGAATGCATTGCAAACGCTAATGCCCTTGTGTAAAACCACATCACAAAATATGATCATGAATATAAATAGGACTTTCTAAAAACAAAAGAGTAAAAAATGAAGCCACAGTCGACAGCGGTGGCACAGTAAGGCTCCCTCTTCCATCCTGTTAACCCTGCAGAAGGATGCACTCACAGCCCAGGGCCACCTTCAGCGTCTGGACGCCAGCCTTCAGCGTCTGGACGCCAGCCTGGACGGACGCCAGCCTTCAGGGTCTGGACGCCAGCCTGGACGGACGGCAGCCTTCAGGGTCTGGACGGCAGCATGTGGGACCGCAGCTCCTCCAGTATCTCCGTGCCGCTGCTCCAGGGCACCACCCGGGCCTTCAGGGAGGACCCCCGGCCCTGCAGCTTGGCCAGCAGCCCCTCCAGGGTGAAGCCTCTCCTGGGCATCACCACATCCCCCCCCCGCAGGCAGGAGGAGGGGCAGAGGTCGTTGCCGCCGTCGCCCACGTAGATCATTCTGTGGTAGTCCACGCCCCCCGCGGAGCACTCCGTCAGGTACTGCTCCAGCGCCGTCCTCTTGCAGAGGTTGACCGGGCAGCGGGCGCAGTCGTGCGAATGGTGGCGCCGCACCTTCAGGTAGCCGCGCTCGTCGAAGCGGGCGGGGTTGGTGAGCACGCGGTCCACGGCCGAACGCAGCCCGGCCGCGCCCAGGATCCAGTCGATGAAGACGGCGTTGGAGTCGGAGATGACGACGCAGTCCACGGCGCTCTTGTGCGCCGATATGAAGGCCAGCAGGTCCGCCATGCCCTGGGTGAACGGGATGGTTTCCATGACGACGCGGATGCCGTCAGGACTCACGGCCTGGTCTCCTGATTGGACAGGAAGCTAAATCGATTATACTTGGGTTAGGATGCACAAATACCGATACTGCTTTCAGGTCGATATACTGATCTCCAATACTGACTTATCAGGGAAAACATGGAATACTTTCATTTGATAACAAGGAACTTGTGAGACTTTTATGTGCATTCAACGTGCAATGTACTTGATTCAAGATCAGATTAAACCAAATCATTCAATTTGGCGACATGATCCACTGAACCTTATATTGCGTTTTATATATATATATATATATATATATATATACACACACAATACAAAAATAACCTAGGCCCAAACTCGCATTGTTGTTACCTATGAGTTTAGCACTGACATTATCATGACCATTTATAAAAGGGGTTTGCTTTCACATTCCAGGGACAATAAACGAAAGCAAAGTACACATACACGCAAACACAACTGGATTACACACCCACCTATGTACGACATTACTCTGCCCATGTAGTCTGTCCAGTGGCCCTTCTGGTAAGAATCCTTAAGTGAATTGGGAAGGGTTCGATCTGGAAGGCACCTGAACATTTTGCACATGTGGTTTAGGTGTGCATGTCCATACGCAGGGTGAAATAGACAGCTTACTACTTTCACACCAATAGAGTCAACACTGAACCCTGAGGTTATACATTCCAAGCTGATCAACACGCCGATCAACCCAAGCTGCAGGGAGCATGAATGAGATGCGCATCGTCTGTGTGTTGTGTACCTGATGACCCACGTGTCACTGTTGTCATCCACCACTGTGTGGTCAAAGTCGAAAACCATCAGGGTTTTCATTGTCTCACCTGAAAAGGAGATAAGTCTTATATAGGTTATGCAGAAGGCTGTTGATCACAACAAGCATTAGCCAGATAACTATAGTGGTAGAAAGAAAACGATGTATTATCATTTGTGTTTGTCTTACCCGTTACTTTATTTAGCAGATTGAATAATGAGTAGATGAGTTACCCAGACTTGCCAGCAGACGTAATAACGAGAGGATGAGGAACTAAACGAGAAAGACAGAGACGAATTAAAATGCTTAGAAGTCCGAGTATTTTCAGGCCATGTATAACAAGTCCGCTTCACTGGTAGCTGTTTGCTACGGAGTTCTCTGCTACTTCTTCTTCTTCTCCTCCTCCTTTTCCGTGTCAACCTAGACACCTGAATGTGTTATACTGCCACCTATTGTCGACCAAGAGAATACACGTTTCTCACGTAGAGAGACACCAAGTTCTTCTTCGTTTATTTTCTAGCAGCCTTTATGTGCGGGGTGTATCGTGCATGGATGTGTTTATTATTGTCAATGTTGGGTATAGAGAATTTCCTTGAACATGTATTAAGTTCTCTCCTATGGATCTGTTTATTACATTTGACCAAAAAAACGCACACATGTATTGAAATAACAAATTACACATTACGTTTGCAACACGTATATATTAGTAGCCTATGCATATAATATGTTTGCTGATTTATATTTGTACGGTGGCCCTGAAGTGCAAATCACAACAGCAAATCACAACAGCGTTAGACTCAACCCGGAAAAGGTAGGTAGTTAGTTAGGGTTATTACTTACATTTGTTTTTTTAAGAGGTAGGTACGTATCCGACAATGATGCCTCGTCCTGATTGGATGTGCTGTCTGTCAGTCTGTAACTAACAGACGTAGTTTCTTTCGCGGTGTTTTCACTTAGAAAAAGTAGGCTAGCACAGTGTCTATGATCTAGCTAGTTTTGAAGTTAGGAAACGAACAATACGTAAGTTAAGTTTAATGTTAGAATATTTAGCTGCGAACCGGCAGTTAACTTCAGCGTCGTCTCTAGCTACAGTATTTTAGTTTCGGTTCAAATTCAAAGAAAATGGAACAAACATCGATTTGAGGATTGAAGTAATTAAAGATTATTTCGATCAAGGCTATTCAGACGCAGTAATACTTGATATGCTGTCAACTTTGCACAACATTAAGATGAGTTCACACACACTGAAAGTACCGTCAGCAGACTGACAGACAGTACATCCAATCAGGACGAGGCATCATTGTCCAATACGTACCTACCTCCTAAAAAAATAAAAACAAATGCACCTACCTTTTCCGGTTTGTGTCTCTCTTATGCTGTTGTGTTTTGCACTTCAGGGCAACCTGTTAATGTGTAACGTGAAGTTGATTGTCTCACAGCGCACAGGTAACCTAACCATTTTAGCGTCCTAATAATAACGCTTATATTATTTTTGCGTAGAGGTGCTTTTTAACTGAACACACTTGGCTACCACGAAACTGGTCATTTGAATTAAATTAAATTGTTTTATTAAATTTACCAAAGAAAATGCTATAATAACAGCTTGGGGGGCCCTGGTGGCTTCGGGTGTCCTTTGCAGCCGCATAATACGAAACAGCAAGGAACTGCCCTGGATTTAATCATAAATCCAACCTCTCCGGTCCATTACCACCACCTGCCAGGAGGGGGCGGCATCACACGCCATTAAAATAACGGCAAAGAAGAACCAACCGTCATCTAGTTCCTGGTTAAGTCTGTCCTGGTGACACACACAGCCTCGCTTGTTTATCAATATTACCAAATATTGTTGGCAGACATGTTTAAAGGGTTGGGAACGTGGCTTGGTTTGGAGAATGCAGCGAGCCCATCACGGAGCGTCGACCAGGACAGCTCAAGCCTGGATAACGAACAAGAAGGACAGATTGTGGAACAACAGAACGAAGTCAACAAACAGCGAGCCTCTCCGACTGAGGGCGACCCGACCATAACCCAGGAGTCCTCCCAGCGAGACCAGGGACTAAGTGGTTAGAACACATTTTCAGCTTTTACTTCTCTGTGCTGTATGCATGTCAACATAGTTACCCGGGGTCGAGCCAGTGTTGCTAATGCTATGATGCTTATGTGCAGCATAACATGGACTTCAATTCACGGACCTGTTTTGACTAAACTACGGTTATCCCCTCTCATGCTTCCTTTACAGAGACTAAACTACGGTTATCCCTCCCATGCTTCCTTTACAGAGACTAAACTACGGTTGTCCCTCCCATGCTTCCTTTACAGACTACATCTTCAGCTTTGCCACCAATGCCACCAAGAAGATCTCTGAGTCCGTGTCCGGGACGGCGCAGAGCCTCAAGAGGAGCGTGGAGGACGGCAGCATCGACGGCATCCTTGACAAGGTGACCTTGAGCCCAGAAACGCTGTAGTCGATTCATATTGCATATGTCCATCATAACGTCTCTCCGCCTTTCAGACGTTTCTGGGAGAGTTCCAAAAGGAGCAGGAGAAGTTTGTCCAAGAAAACAAAGCCAAAAGATCTGGTAGGCCGTAAAACACATTTTATAGAATGATTTATACATGACATTAGGGTGTGATAGTCTTATTTGAATCCTTGTCAAAAGCATTACTGTGACAGAAATACAACAACATGTTTCGTGAGTCGCATTCCAATGTTTTGCAATAACAACACATGCTTAGGGGCATGTGCACTGATAGGACGGCTTCTTTTTGAAGAATTCCGACACTGTTTGGTTTAGTGAGCATGCAAGCAATGTTGTAAAACCTAGTAACTGTCGTGCATGTGCAGCATGAGTATTAGGACCTTAAACCCTGTTCCTATTGGTGCTTTGGATCCAGATGCAGCAGTGCCGCCTTGGGTGGGCTACAATGAAGAAGAAACCATCCAGCAACAGATCCTTGCTCTATCAGCGGTAAGCCAGATGAGTTTTATAAAGTGCTTGTTTTGCCACATCCCATCGCAAATACCGCCTCCATTTTGGAAGCATAGGAGCATAGGAATGTTAGTTATTGTGTTGGCGGTCACAGTTTTTTGGGCAATGTTAAGTCATTAAATTGTGAAAGGATTTGTCATTATGGGAGACTTTGTTTTGTTTGAAACTGCCGCAGCGTTTCTCATGTGAGAAATGGCAAAACATACCATAAGCCTAGGTTACGGTATATTTACGTTGATTTAGGTTTTTACAGTTCTACAATTGTCTTGAGTCCTCTCAGTATGGCGGAGTATCGCCAACAAAAAACTCCCGTGATGCATTCTGATGTACAAGCCATATATGAATAGCAAATATAGTAAAGACTCTGTGCACAGTAGGTATAAGAAAGTAGTTGTCTGTCAAATTGCAAACAAAAGAAAGTGTTTTCCTACTTTGATACTTTGATGTGTTTTATATCATGTTAGTTTGTCACAATATAATTGCCGTATGTATTAAAGGTGTATTTCTTCGTTTGCTGAAATAAGAACATTGATTTTCAATGTCACTGTTTTAGTCATAGATTGTGTTCATTCCATAAAACTCCACATTCGGGCTTTTGCAATTTGAATCCTTGGTGATAGAATAGTCCTATAGCTTCTTACTCACAAGTACTCCATCCACTAGCTCACTCCTCTAGTGGTGCTAATGTAGGGGATGGTTCATCGGATCACTCCTCTAGTGGTGCTAATGTAGGGGATGGTTCATCAGATCACTCCTCTAGTGGTGCTAATGTAGGGGATGGTTCATCAGATCACTCCATCCACCAGGTCACTCCTCTAGTGGTGCTAATGTAGGGGATGGTTCATCAGATCACTCCTCTGGTGGTGCTAATGTAGGGGATGGTTCATCAGATCACTCCTCTGGTGGTGCTAATGTAGGGGATGGTTCATCAGATCACTCCTCTAGTGGTGCTAATGTAGGGGATGGTTCATCAGATCACTCCTCTAGTGGTGCTAATGTAGGGGATGGTTCATCAGATCACTCCTCTGGTGGTGCTAATGTAGGGGATGGTTCATCAGATCACTCCTCTGGTGGTGCTAATGTAGGGGATGGTTCATCAGATCACTCCTCTGGTGGTGCTAATGTAGGGGATGGTTCATCAGATCACTCCTCTGGTGGTGCTAATGTAGGGGATGGTTCATCAGATCACTCCTCTGGTGGTGCTAATGTAGGGGATGGTTCATCAGATCACTCCTCTGGTGGTGCTAATGTAGGGGATGGTTCATCAGATCACTCCTCTGGTGGTGCTAATGTAGGGGATGGTTCATCAGATCACTCCTCTGGTGGTGCTAATGTAGGGGATGGTTCATCAGATCACTCCTCTGGTGGTGCTAATGTAGGGGATGGTTCATCAGATCACTCCTCTGGTGGTGCTAATGTAGGGGATGGTTCATCAGATCACTCCTCTGGTGGTGCTAATGTAGGGGATGGTTCATCAGATCACTCCTCTGGTGGTGCTAATGTAGGGGATGGTTCATCGGATCACTCCTCTGGTGGTGCTAATGTAGGGGATGGTTCATCAGATCACTCCTCTGGTGGTGCTAATGTAGGGGATGGTTCATCAGATCACTCCTCTAGTGGTGCTAATGTAGGGGATGGTTCATCAGATCACTCCTCTGGTGGTGCTAATGTAGGGGATGGTTCATCAGATCACTCCTCTGGTGGTGCTAATGTAGGGGATGATTAATCGGATCTGAGGACCTTGTGTGTTCTGTTCTGGACGCTCGCTTCAGGACCGGAGGAACTTCCTGCGGGACCCTCCGGCCGGTGTCCAGTTCCACTTCGACATGGAGCAAATGTCCCCGCTGGCCTGCGTGATGCTGGAGGAGGACCAGCTGCTGAACCGCATGCGCTTCGACCTGGTTCCCAAGCAGTGAGTTAGTGTGTGTGTGTGTGTGTGTGTGTGTGTGTCACTTGATAAAACAACTGTACATATAATAAAACAATACATGTTTACAATGTTAAAATCATAGATCACTCTGTCTTGGAATAGCTGGTGTGCATTTAGAATAGAGTTTATTCTGGGGTGTATCCTGAGTGGTTGGAGTATAATCTGTGGTGCGTGCACAGCCTGTGTTGTTTGCTTTCCTTAAGCCTGCCTTGGTGTACGTGTGTGTTCCAGTGTGAAGGAGGACGTGTTCTGGAGGAACTACTTCTACCGCGTGTCTCTGGTGAAGCAGTCGGCCCAGCTCACCGCTCTGGCGGCCCAGCAGCAGCAGCAGAGGGAGGGAGAGGAGAGAGGAGCCGGTGTCTCACCGCAGGAGGTCCTCTCAACAGGTTGGCATGCTTTTGTAGGAATCGAACGTCTGCGGACAAGAGTCTCAGAAGGGACATTCCATCACGGGATGAGTTCCCAAAAGTGAAATTCCAAGTTTAGAGTACATCGTTGGTGCCTGTATCCCTCCTGGTTAAGGGTGTCAATCAATAAATTTGATTTTCAAATTAATCTCAGCTGACCCAGGTGTGAGAAGATGAGGAAAGTCCTCAAATGGAAAAATGTACACGAGCAATTTAATTTTCCCAATATCATAAATGATGCCAGGTCCCATTTTCCGAAGCTATATGAAGTACATATAATAGAATGGGAGGTTCATAATGTGTGTGGTTTTTAAGGAATGCATGTCTGGTGTGCTGGTGAGATGCACATAGTCACTGTTGATTGTTATAATGCATGAATCAGTATTTGATGGGAAAAATACTTTACCGCTCACCACAAGACCACAAGACCACCAGGTCATCTTGATTTTCAATCCACTGGCGTGAAGATAATGTCTCTATACAAATAAATGTTTGCAGAACATGATTTAGAATACTTTTATAGCAATACAACCAACTTGAAATAGATTAGCAAAAGACATTGAATACTATAAGACATATAAAACACATTTCATTATTTCAACTTTAGCCTCATGTCGATTCTGTTTCCTTTTGACGCCAGAGCTAAAATCGAACTCCTGTACAGCTACGTGTAAATATTATGCAAGACCGATTGTTGCTTTGGTACGGCTGCTGATTCCTGACATAACATGCATCTCGCCTGGCGTTGTGGACCGCCTTGTTCCGTGTTCAGGGCTGATAACTCTGTGGTGACAAGCAAACAAAAACCTTGCATGCCTTCCTTTTTTCAATTCCCAGTGTGCAGATTAGTAATGGTGCTCCTTACAAAATGTTGTCCCAATTTAATGCCGGATGGATTACCTGTCTGCCCCTGTGTTTCTGTGCAAGACAATGGCCCACCCTTAGAGGCCCTGAACACGGAAAGCTTGGGGCTTTGTGGGTCCACCAAACCTCACCTGGCCCCACGCACTGCTGAGAACAACACACCAATCTCATAGCTTTCTGTTTTCTCCTGTTTCAGAACATCTGCAAGCCAAGACCCCCCCTCTTTCCATCGGGGACGAGCGAAAGGTGAGTGTGTGTGTGTGTGTGTGTGTGTGTGTGTGTGTGTGTGTGTGTGTGTGTGTGTGTGTGTGTGTGTGTGTGTGTGTGTGTGTGTGTGTGTGTGTGTGTGTGTGTGTGTGTGTGTGTGTGTGTGTGTGTGTGTGTGTGTGTGTGTGTGTGTGTGGTAAAGCAGGATGCAGTAGACTTGCAATGACATCATGCAAGTTGTTATAGGGTGGTGAAGGAGTGGGTGCAGGAGGTGAAGGGTTGTGTAGTCCGTTGTGGTGACTTGGCTGAGGTGGTAGAGGTGTAGGTCAGCCTCTGGTACACAACAAAACTGCTGTACGTCAGTTAAGTTAAGGCAGTGTGCTGTACGTCAGTTAAGTTAAGGCAGTGTGCTGTACGTCAGTTAAGTTAAGGCAGTGTGCTGTACGTCAGTTAAGTTAAGGCAGTGTGCTGTACGTCAGTTAAGTTAAGGCAGTGTGCTGTACGTCAGTTAAGTTAAGGCAGTGTGCTGTACGTCATTTAAGTTAAGGCAGTGTGCTGTACGTCATTCAAGTTAAGGCAGTGTGCTGTACGTCAGTTAAGTTAAGGCAGTGTGCTGTACGTCAGTTAAGTTAAGGCAGTGTGCTGTACGTCAGTTAAGTTAAGGCAGTGTGCTGTACGTCAGTTAAGTTAAGGCAGTGTGCTGTACGTCAGTTAAGTTAAGGCAGTGTGCTGTACGTCAGTTAAGTTAAGGCAGTGTGCTGTACGTCATTCAAGTTAAGGCAGTGTGCTGTACGTCAGTTAAGTTAAGGCAGTGTGCTGTACGTCATTCAAGTTAAGGCAGTGTGCTGTACGTCAGTTAAGTTAAGGCAGTGTGCTGTACGTCAGTTAAGTTAAGGCAGTGTGCTGTACGTCAGTTAAGTTAAGGCAGTGTGCTGTACGTCAGTTAAGTTAAGGCAGTGTGCTGTACGTCAGTTAAGTTAAGGCAGTGTGCTGTACGTCAGTCATGTGTTCATGGTTTCTGTGTGTGTGTGTACACACACAGAAACGAGGACAACGGCCCACACAGATGAGTCATAGACGCAGGGTTTTAACCTGGATCAAACGTAACGTAATACACCTGTTGGAGCCTTTTAGACTTCTTTCCCTCATCCTACCCACAGTATTAAATCCAAATGGTCTGACCACATGGGTTGCACCATCGTGAGTTCTTCAAGCCTGCATATTTATATAACTTTTGAGCACGTTGTTTTTGAGATATGGCCGAAATTGTCACGAAAATAACTCTAATAATGCTAAGGAATGCAGTAGTGTTCGTACGGATTTGGTAGGAACCCTACTAACGCGTGTTCTCCCCCTGCTCTGCATCTCCTGTGGGATCAGCCCCTGGCGAGGGAGGAAGAGGAGGAGGAGGAGGAGGAGGAGGAAAAGGGCGTGTCGGAGTTTGTGAGCGACGCCTACGATGGGGCGGCCATTGACCAGGAGGACCTGAGGAAAGAGATGGAGCAGCTGGTCCTGGACCCCGGCAAGACCCCCTCACCCGATGGTCTGTCTGGAGAGGGCTTTGGTTCAGTCCTTTGGTCGTTGAGCCACCTTCTGCTCCTTCGTTCGTAACATCAGCCACCCATTCACATTTGGCTCGTCGTGTTTTGGATAGACCGAGTTGCATGTTCTTTATCGGCTACCAAATTAACTAAAACTCTGAACAACGTAGCACATGGCAAGGGAGAAAAAGAATCCCATTACATTTCACATTACTATGTGAAATGTAATGGGATTCACTAACACATGATAATAACATTTCACATTACTATGTGAAATGTAATGGGATTCACTAACACATGATAATAACATTTCACATTACTATGTGAAATGTAATGGGATTCACTAACACATAATGATAATAACATTTCACATTACTATGTGAAATGTAATGGGATTCACTAACACATAATGATAATAACATTTCACATTACTATGTGAAATGTAATGGGATTCACTAACACATAATGATAATAACATTTCACATTACTATGTGTTATGAAGGTAATGATGCTGAAAATACCGTGTTCATAGTGTCATAATAACAAAGATCCTCTGGTTTCATCCCACATTACCACTAACACCAGCATTCCCATCACAACGAGCTGTTGGCTTTGTCCTGCTCCCTCTAACTCCCCTTCCTCCCTCAGAGGAGCCGGCAGACTGGGAGAAGGAGCTGCAGCAGGAGCTGCAGGAGTACGAGGTGGTCACCGAGTTGGACAACAAGGACGACCAGTGGGACCAGGAGATCGAGAAGATGCTACAGGACAGCTAGGCTCCTGGACCTCCTCCTCTGGGCTCCTGGTCCTCCTCCTCTGGGCTCCTGGACCTCCTCCTCTGGGCTCCTGGTCCTCCTCCTCTGGGCTCCTGGACCTCCTCCTCTGGGCTCCTGGTCCTCCTCCTCTGGGCTCCTGGACCTCCTCCTCCTCTGGGCTCCTGGACCTCCTCCTCTGGGCTCCTGGTCCTCCTCCTCTGGGCTCCTGGTCCTCCTCCTCTGGGCTCCTGGACCTCCTCCTCCTCTGGGCTCCTGGACCTTCTCCTCCTCTGGGCTCCTGGACCTCCTCCTCTGGGCTCCTGGACCTCCTCCTCTGGGCTCCTCAGAGGAGGACCCAAATACCAAACTGCAGATTGGGAGCCAATCTTTGTATCTCTCTCCCTCGCTCTCCCTCGCTTCAGCTTGATTGCTCACCTTTGTCCATATGATCCTCCCAAGATGGAAACCCGGGGCCTGGATACAAAGGGCGGGTCCACATAGTGAATTAGGAAGGCGTTGTGGTGGGTCATTTTTATGAATGCATCTTAATGCTTTTCAGCAATCTCTTCTTTTCTTGAAGACCAATGTAATGATAAAGTGGAAGACAGCTAGAGGGCGCTGTGGAATGATTCTCCTAAGTGATAGCAGTAGTATTCTGGTAGCGGTGTGAAGTCAGATCATTTAGGATCCATCCCTGATTCTGCCGCATGCTGGAGGGCTGCAGTTCATTCCAGTGAAAATATGTATAGTTCCTAATCTGTAAATAATCAAGAGTCTGTACCCAAACCGCTCAACGACACCATTTTCCTCTTGTCCCTACGTCACTGTTTGCTTTCCGATATGTTTCTTGTTAGTTTCTCTCGTCCGCCCGTCTCCAACACACAATATTAAATCAAAATGGTCTGTTTCCTAATTCCTTTGTTATCCTATAATAATTATACTTAGGTAAAGGTGTCAAAGTATGAACTATGGTATTTTGCTTAATAAGTCTGGAAGTTGGTATGAAAAACTATAATAAACATTAGCATACGTGTCTTTAGTGCCATTCAAGTTTTTAACACTTTGCATAAATGTATTTGTCATATAATCAAATGCAGTTGTATGATGCTTTTCAAGATATCAGATGTATTTTTTATCCATTAAAATGGTCCCCACTAGGGGGCAGTATGAGGCGTCATGATGGTCTCCTAGTGGTCCCCACCAGGGGGCAGTATGAGGCGTCATGATGGTCTCCTAGTGGTCCCCACTAGGGGGCGGTATGAGGCGTCATGATGGTCTTCTAGTGGTCCCCACCAGGGGGCGGAATGAGGCGTCATGATGGTCTTCTAGTGGTCCCCACCAGGGGGCGGTATGAGGCGTCATGATGGTCTCCTAGTGGTCCCCACCAGGGGGCGGTATGAGGCGTCATGATGGTCTCCTAGTGGTCCCCACTAGGGGGCGTCATGAGGCGTTATGAGCCGGTATTGTGGTCTCCAGTCTCATCACTGAAAACAAGCTAGCAGGTCAGTGAGTCACATGTCACAAGCTAGCCAACACAGGAAGTTGAAGTCATGCAGTCGCTCGTGAGCTAAACATTAACGAAGAAGTTGGCTAGTCACCGCCGTCGCAATCAGGTATTGGGCCGACACGTAGAGGCGGTTTAATGTTGGTGCTGTGCGGATCTTTACAACTACAAGATGGCATCCACTCTTGGATTTCTACTTTTATCAACCATTCTCCTGGCATCGCAGGTAAGAGCATAAAGAACCATGAGATACGGTATAAAGAACCATGAGAGACGGCTTAAAGAACCATGAGAGACAGCTTACAGAACCACGAGAGACAGCTTAAAGAACCACGAGAGACAGCTTAAAGAACCACGAGAGACAGCTTAAAGAACCACGAGAGACAGCTTACAGAACCACGAGAGACAGCTTAAAGAACCACGAGAGACAGCTTAAAGAACCACGAGAGACAGCTTACAGAACCACGAGAGACAGCTTAAAGAACCACGAGAGACAGCTTAAAGAACCACGAGAGACAGCTTAAAGAACCATGAGAGACAGCTTAAAGAACCATGAGAGACAGCTTAAAGAACCACGAGAGACAGCTTAAAGAACCACGAGATAGGGCAGAAGAGGACTCGGGCTGAATGGATGATTAGTTTCCACCAATACGTCCTGATTTGGACAACTCATGATTAAATAGGAAAAGTGTTACGATACCCAGTTCTCTTAAAAGACAAAGTGAAAGTAACCGTGGACCAGTGTTCAATTCCCCTCAATGGTTCAGTAACGTTATTTAACCTACTGGTTCTTAAATAAGATGTAACGTTATCTCTCTATGGTTCAGTAGTTAACCTACTGGTTCTTAAAGAAGATGTAACGTTATCTCTATGGTTCAATAGTTTACTGGTTCTTAAATAAGATGTAACGTTATCTCTATGGTTCAGTAGTTTACTGGTTCATATTTTTTTTAACGTTATCTCTATGGTTCAGTAGTTTACTGGTTCTTAAATAAGATGTAACGTTATCTCTATGGTTCAGTAGTTTACTGGTTCTTAAATAAGATGTAACGTTATCTCTATGATTCAGTAGTTTACTGGTTCTTAAATAAGATGTAACGTTATCTCTCAATGGTTCAGTAGTCAACCCACTGTCTTATAAAGAAGAACAGTTAACCTACTGGCTCTTATTCTACTTTGAGTCACTCAACTCTGCTTCTATGCAGAGAACTACAATATAACTAAAATCTATTGAAATGGCATTACATTTTATTAATTTATATAAAGCATTGACTTCTCAATAATGATTGCATGTATTTATCCTAATAGATGAACTGTCAGGAGGCGATCTTGCACATTTCCAATGGAGGCGTACATAGGGAGTACTGCCTTGTGTACAATCAAAGTTGGACGCCTCTGGCGGAAAGCCTGGACAAAGCTGTGAGGATAACGTTAACTTCAATAGCGGTACTGAACCATATCTACAGCCACTACTAACACAGCTCTCCATGTCCAGGCACAATACCCACTGCTGAACCTGACGACCACCACCCTGTGTGATCGGAGCTCAGTCCCACCAGATGTCCCCGCCGCTCTGGTGAATGGAAGTGCGCTGGTGGTGCAGAGCGGAGAGTGTAACATCAGTCGGAAGGCGCTGGTCGCCCAGAGCCTTGGGGCCAAAGCCCTGCTGGTCGTCAACCGCAAATATTTGGTAGGAATTGGATTCTACCATCTTTGGGTACCGATGGTGATGCTGGCACGTCATCAAGTACACGTCACCCCATAATGCAAAGGGGGGAAAACCCTAGCTGATGGAAGCATATTTTCATACCTTTCAACTTACTTACAACTTACTACAACTTACTTTCTTTAGCATTTAAAAGTCTTAACCAACTCATCTTCTACATTCCCCTCCAGTGCTTACTGTTGTATTTATGTTGTTCTTTAGATCACTCCGTCAGCCAATGAATCCGACTACGCCAAGGTCCGTATTCCTCTGGCCCTCATGAGGTACAGAGACTTCCAGGACACAAAGGAGGTCAGTCATGCCTCCGCCCAGCCTTTAGAGGTAGAAGGTACCAGGTACAGAGTGATTAGTGAAACCTTTAGGTAGAAGCCCAGTACCAGGTACAGAGCCTTTAGAGGTAGAAGGTACCAGGTACAGAGTGATTAGTGAAACCTTTAGGTAGAAGCCCAGTACCAGGTACAGAGCCTTTAGAGGTAGAAGGTACCAGGTACAGAGTGATTAGTGAAACCTTTAGGTAGAAGCCCAGTACCAGGTACAGAGCCTTTAGAGGTAGAAGGTACCAGGTACAGAGTGATTAGTGAAACCTTTAGGTAGATGCCCAGTACCAGGTACAGAGCCTTTAGAGGTAGAAGCCCAGTACCAGGTGCAGAGCCTTTAGAGGTAGAAGCCCAGTACCAGTACAGAGTGATTCCAGTACCAGGTGCAGAGCCTTTAGAGGTAGAAGCCCAGTACCAGGTGCAGAGCCTTTAGAGGTAGAAGCCCAGTACCAGTACAGAGTGATTAGTGAATCTAGCTTCCATGCAGAAAGAGGATGCTGGTTCCTAGGGGATTCATATGGAAACAGGATCTTGTAGTTCCTACATACTTTAATAGCCATGTTCACAAAGCCATATGTTTTTATTCAAAGTCAATTTGATTATAATAACAGGAGAACCGTAGACAATCTAGGTACAAGAAAATACTAGTTAAACAAATTGGTTGAACTGTTCTTCCATGGCACTGAGCGCTGCTAGGGCTAAAACCACAATCTGGCAGATGAGTATTGACATCTTGGTTCCATGTTGTTCTACCTTTTCAAAAAGGACAATGCCTTCCTTCCAAAAAACCACTTTTAGGAAGTGGTTCCTAGTTCTCTTCCCGCCATTTGACGCTTGGGGTTTCTGTGTTCAGGCTTTCGGCGGGAAGAAGATGCGAGGTCAGCTGTACGCTCCGCCCCCAGCCCCCCTGGACGTCAGCGTCGCCGTGATGCTCCTCATCGCCGTCTCTACCGTGGCGTTGGGGGGGTACTGGAGCGGGGTGTGTGAGAGGTGGGCTGCGGTCATATCCCATTTACATAACCACAGCTGGCGAGTTACATCACAGAGGGCACACGTTACAGCAGAGTCTGATTTATAGCTGATCTGTACAGTTATCTAGAATGTAGTCCAGTATAATTAAGTGACTGTCACTGTAGTCATCCCTTTAGTTCAAGCTATGATTTTCTAACCTATGATCCTGAGCCCAGAGGACGGGCCGTGAACCTGGCATAGATGAGACCCTCATAGGGTGAGTTGTGGCCTCTCTGTCTGCAGACAGAGACTGCCGGGGGTCGGTGCTGATGGAGCCGGGGGACGGGAGGACAAGGCGGACAGTGGAGATGTCTTCCTCTACTCCCCCCTGAAGGTGGTGGTCTTCGTAGGCCTGATGTGCCTGATGCTCGTCCTCATGTATTTCTTCTACAACGTTCTAGGTGAGTGCAACCTGTCGTAGCATAGTCGGGCTGCGGAAGGAACGCGGTTAGAGACAGGAAGCTGGTATGATATCATCATTTATTGCCGGTCCTCCAAGTTAACTTTTGACCAGTAGCATTTTGCAAGTCGTCGCTAGATGCAGAACATTTTCATTCATCAGAAATCTCTCAAATTCATCAGTTCTTTGAGAGAACTGAGCAGACCCTAAACGAATGTTACCCTGGTGTCTTGCTATGCTTTCCTTCTCTCTCTAGTGTATGTTATTATTGTTCTTCTGTCTCTAGTGTATGGGATTATTGTTCTTCTGTCTCTAGTGGATGTGATTATTGTTCTCTCTAGTGGATGTGATTATTGTTCTTCTCTCTAGTGGATGTGATTATTGTTCTTCTCTCTCTAGTGTATGTGATTATTGTTCTTCTCTCTAGTGTATGTGATTATTGTTCTCTCTAGTGTATGTGATTATTGTTCTTCTCTCTAGTGAATGTGATTATTGTTCTTCTCTCTCTAGTGAATGTGATTATTGTTCTTCTCTCTAGTGAATGTGATTATTGTTATTCTCTCTAGTGAATGTGATTATTGTTCTTCTCTCTAGTGAATGTGATTATTGTTCTTCTCTCTAGTGAATGTGATTATTGTTCTTCTCTCTAGTGTATGTGATTATTGTTCTTCTCTCTAGTGTATGTGATTATTGTTCTTCTCTCTAGTGAATGTGATTATTGTTCTTCTTTCTAGTGAATGTGATTATTGTTCTTCTCTCTAGTGAATGTGATTATTGTTCTTCTCTCTAGTGAATGTGATTATTGTTCTTCTCTCTAGTGAATGTGATTATTGTTCTTCTCTAGTGTATGTGATTATTGTTCTTCTCTCTAGTGTATGTGATTATTGTTCTTCTCTCTAGTGAATGTGATTATTGTTCTTCTCTCTAGTGGATGTGATTATTGTTCTTCTCTCTAGTGGATGTGATTATTGTTCTTCTCTCTAGTGAATGTGATTATTGTTCTCTCTAGTGGATGTGATTATTGTTCTTCTCTCTAGTGTATGTGATTATTGCCATTTTCTGCCTGGCATCTGCAACGGCCCTGTTCAGCTGCTTCGATGCCGTTTTGGAGATTATCGGCATTGGTACTGTAAGGTAGGTGTCTCTCTCAACAAAATGTTTCGACTACTATACATTTCTGTTTTGTGTAAAAAAATAACAATGAATAATGGTAAAACACAAAACAAATGTTATCACTTTAATAATTCAATGTGAAAACTAGTTTGGTGATGATCGTTTTTTCAATTGCTGTCTTCTACAGTGTTTCCTGTTTCATAGCTTGTTTCACACCCATAAATACAACAGATGCAAGCTAATGCGGCCTGTGTGCGTGTGTGTTTCTCTAGATTTTCCGTTCGCAACTGGGAGTTCTCAGTGAGGTCTCTTATCTTGGCTGCAGTGTGTGTCAGCGTTGCTGTGATCTGGCTAGTCTACAGAAATGAAGACAGGTGCTGTCCCATCATGTCTCTCTCACTCACTCACTCATTCTCCGCAGGATGTGTGAATGCTGTGAGCAGCAGATGTTTTTTCAGATTAAATGACGTCGGCACCGGCGTTCACACATCATCCCAAAAAAAAGATGAATCCAATGTTGTGTGTTGTTTCATAATGCAGTGTTCATAAGGAGGTGTGTGGTTTCATAATGCAGTGTTCTGTACGTACAGTGAGGTGTGTTGTTTCATAATGCAGTGTTCATAAGGAGGTGTGTTGTTTCATAATGCAGTGTTCTGTACGTACAGTGAGGTGTGTGGTTTCATAATGCAGTGTTCTGTACGTACAGTGAGGTGTGTGTGGTTTCATAATGCAGTGTTCTGTACGTACAGTGAGGTGTGTGGTTTCATAATGCAGTGTTCTGTACGTACAGTGAGGTGTGTGGTTTCATAATGCAGTGTTCTGTACGTACAGTGAGGTGTGTGTGGTTTCATAATGCAGTGTTCTGTACGTACAGTGAGGTGTGTGGTTTCATAATGCAGTGTTCTGTACGTACAGTGAGGTGTGTGGTTTCATAATGCAGTGTTCTGTACGTACAGTGAGGTGTGTGGTTTCATAATGCAGTGTTCTGTACGTACAGTGAGGTGTGTGTGGTTTCATAATGCAGTGTTCTGTACGTACAGTGAGGTGTGTGTGGTTTCATAATGCAGTGTTCTGTACGTACAGTGAGGTGTGTGGTTTCATAATGCAGTGTTCTGTACGTACAGTGAGGTGTGTGGTTTCATAATGCAGTGTTCTGTACGTACAGTGAGGTGTGTGGTTTCATAATGCAGTGTTCTGTACGTACAGTGAGGTGTGTGGTTTCATAATGCAGTGTTCTGTACGTACAGTGAGGTGTGTGGTTTCATAATGCAGTGTTCTGTACGTACAGTGAGGTGTGTGGTTTCATAATGCAGTGTTCTGTACGTACAGTGAGGTGTGTGGTTTCATAATGCAGTGTTCTGTACGTACAGTGAGGTGTGTGGTTTCATAATGCAGTGTTCTGTACGTACAGTGAGGTGTGTGGTTTCATAATGCAGTGTTCTGTACGTACAGTGAGGTGTGTGTGGTTTCATAATGCAGTGTTCTGTACGTACAGTGAGGTGTGTGTGGTTTCATAATGCAGTGTTCTGTACGTACAGTGAGGTGTGTGGTTTCATAATGCAGTGTTCTGTACGTACAGTGAGGTGTGTGGTTTCATAATGCAGTGTTCTGTACGTACAGTGAGGTGTGTGGTTTCATAATGCAGTGCTCTGTATGTATGGAGTGGCTAGGATGATGAAAGTATTGCAGGTTTACACAGAAGTAATTCCCAATATCTTGTTACATCTCTTGTAAAAGACCGTTCCAATGTGCTTAACAGAGGGCTGAAAACAAGCACAAGGAAAAGCATTTAAACACAATTTATGTGACGTGTGACTTTGAAAGATAACTTTTGTCTTCAGTGGTTATAAAGTAAAAAAATAAAACGTTTATTATTTTTTTAATAATAATTATGTTCACTAAAAAGTCCTGTTTGCATGGACAATTTCTGAGGAATATATAGACCAAATAAAGTTCTGTGATAATTGCCTGTCAGAGCAGCCTGATGATGCGGAGTCCTCTGTTCCTGCAGATGGATCTGGATCCTGCAGGACCTCCTTGGAATAGCCTTCTGCCTGAACTTCATGAAGACCATCTCGCTGTCTAACTTCAAGGTCCGTCTGTCCTGTTCTGAAGCAGATGTGTACCTGTTGGCCTCACTCCCACCAGCTTAATGCATTGGAGAATAAGGTTAAATATCACATCCACGTACAGGCTGCTGCACATAGTACAAGAGGCGATGCCCTGTCAGTCTCACAGGTATACTGTGGACTTAGTAGTACGTAGTTATGGAGTGTTTTACTGTATTAAGGGATAAAGTGTGCTCATCTGTGTTCAGATGAAGACACTTACTGTTTTCAAACCTGCAATCTGTTATTGATCTATTGATTGTTTTTTGCGTCAATTCTGTTGCAAAAACATTATTATTATTATTATTATTATCATGTACCTGAAATGACAAAAACTTTATCCACTCTGTTTCTCTCTCTCGCTCTCTGTCTGTCTGTCTCTCACTCTCTCTTACTCTCTCACTCTCTTTATCTCTTTCACATTCTCTCTTAACCCTTGCAGATCTGTGTGATTCTGCTGAGCCTCCTCCTCATCTATGACGTCTTCTTCGTCTTCATCACTCCCTTCTTCACCAAGGTATGTTCCGTGACACTATGAACGGGGGCTTGGCCGTGACCCTACTAGAACGTTCTTTGTATTCACCACAGGAAAATCCGACCCATTCAGTCTGCGCAGCTTTAGGTTCGAGGTCTCTTCCGTTTCCTCAACCTGTGGTATAGAAGTTCTTCTCTTGGATCCAACGCAGCCTTTCAGACGTGTTTATCTGACAGTGACGGGCTGTACAAGCCACTTCCTCCTGAAGTATAACCTTTGGGTCTGAGTTCATGGTAAAAGGTGCTTAGTAATCAATCAAGGTCTAATTGACAACAGGGAGGGTTTTGGAGGGAAACCCCCAAAGTGTCAATAATAACGTGAACCAGCCAGCGAACGTATCCTAATGTGTGGCTGCTTTCCGGACATCACACTGCGCTCTGTCACGGTGCCGTTCTGCTCATCAACAAACGCTGCACTGCCCGCGCTTTCCCCCAGTAACCGTGGTTACCGTGGTTACTGTAGTCACGACACATCGTACGTTCACATGCACAACGTGTCTTTGTGTTTCTTTGTTGCTACGTTCACCAGTGCACGCAAAGAGACCGTTTGCGGAAGCAAGTCTCCGCTACTTCCTTATTATTCCTAACCTCGTCTAAGGGCTCGTCTAAGGGCTGGTGCTACCATTGCGTGTTTGTAGGGGTGTTCCCGGGGGAACGTACCATTTTAGTGGGGGGGATTATTGGTGAATACTAAGTAAATATGTAGAATTACATTGTGCGCTCTGAACTTGTTTATTATGTAAAGACAATTTCCATAACTTTAAGTATAATGTTCTTAAGTTAAGTATTTCATAGTTTTTGTAATTTTATTTTGATGCTTGAATTTTGATCAGTCAGTAGGTTAACTTGCATAATGTACCTGTGAGGGCTATTTTTTGGGTTTTTTTTACGTGTTATTCAACATCAGCATCCAATGTGGGAGCAGAACATTGCATTAATAATTCAAAGTGCTCTCATCGGTACAAGGCACCGAATGGTTTCAAACTAAAAGTACGGCTGCTGTATCGTATCGACGCCCATGTATGGAGAGGCATATCCACCGGAGCTTGACAGCAGGGACGCACCGCTGTGGTCCCTGAGCTTGTTGTCCCTGAGCTTGTTGTCCTCCTCTTTTGTCCACAGAACGGGGTCAGCATCATGGTGCAGGTTGCTCTTGGCCCCGATGCTGCCACCGGAGAGAAGGTAGGTGAACCCCCAGCTTGATCCTTCCTGCCTCAGGGGGATTCCACCCTGCTGTGGTGTTTGGTCTGTGGAAGTGTCCCACGAGAACCAGAAGAACAAGGTCCTCCTGTAGTGGAGACCTAGGACATTATGAACCTGTTAAAGAACAAGGTCCTCCTGTAGTGAAGACCTAGGACATTATGAACCTGTTAAAGAACAAGGTCCTCCTGTAGTGGAGACCTAGGACATTATGAACCTGTTAAAGAACAAGGTCCTCCTGTAGTGAAGACCTAGGACATTATGAACCTGTTAAAGAACAAGGTCCTCCTGTAGTGGAGACCTAGGACATTATGAACCTGTTAAAGAACAAGGTCCTCCTGTAGTGAAGACCTAGGACATTATGAACCTGTTAAAGAACAAGGTCCTCCTGTAGTGAAGACCTAGGACATTATGAACCTGTTAAAGAACAAGGTCCTCCTGTAGTGGAGACCTAGGACATTATGAACCTGTTAAAGAACAAGGTCCTCCTGTAGTGAAGACCTAGGACATTATGAACCTGTTAAAGAACAAGGTCCTCCTGTAGTGAAGACCTAGGACATTATGAACCTGTTAAAGAACAAGGTCCTCCTGTAGTGAAGACCTAAGACATTATGAACCAGAACTGTTAAAGGAACAGTAGGCAAGATGTTGTCAAGTCACACCAAGAATTTGAAAAGAGCAAAGCCAACAGAAACCTTCCCCTTGCCCTAAGCCCCTCCCACCCAACGATATCCAATCAGGCACGTGCAGATGAGTTGGGCAGAGAAAGGCAAACATGAACTTGACACTGTAGAATATTTTGTGAGTGGTTGCTTCCCTAATGGTCTTTAAGGAGGGGCGTGGCTCCCTTAAGGTCTTTAAGGAGGGGCATGTATCCCTTAAGGTCTTTAAGGAAGGGCATGTCTCCCTTAAAGTCTTTAAGGAAGTGTGTGGCTCCCTTAAGGTCTTTAAGGAAGGGCATGTCTCCCTTAAGGTCTTTGAGAAGGGGCATGTCTCCCTTAAGGTATTTAAGGAGGGGCCTGTCTCCCTTAAGGTCTTTAAGGAAGGACGTGGCTCCCTTAAGCCCTTCTTTAAACGGCAATGTATTTATGAAGAACAAACCTTAAGTTGGTAAGATCTAAGGTCTCCAGCAGTGCTTCCGGTTCGATTCTGCTGAGAGGACGTCTGGAACGGCTGACCAGTGAAGGCTTATTAACATCAGCGAGCTGAGCTGGATGGCTGTGGTGTGTTGCTTGTTGTTTGGCTCCCTGAGGGGGTGCTCACTAACTGTGTGTATTGGGGGGGCTCCATCATAGACACAAGGTAACATGGTGGGGATACCTGCAGAGCCCGGGACGCCCACAGAGAAAGTAAGGCCCTAATCCTTTACCTTTTACACTTCCTGGCCACTAGCGCTACAGTTAACATCTCAAAGTAACACATGATATAAAGCAACTCACTCACGCACTCATACCTTTTAATATAAGCAAAGAAAAGGACCAACTTGAGTCTTTATCAAGTTAAAGTCTCAACTTGGACATGAGTATCACGTGAACTGATGATTCACGAAAACGCATGGCTCCCCAAGATCTAAATGTGAACCTTGTGTTAGAGTCAAACCCCCAAACAGCCTTTGCATATAATGAACGCTAATCGCGCTATGCTCCTCTGCATAGCGTTTGAGATGTGTGACCTTTAGAGTCTTTCTGTATAACAACCTGTGTACTCAGACCTTGGTGGAGGGCTGCAAGGCCACGGCTACAACATCTGATGCCAGTAGCACAATGCTGATGTAACCTTGTTGCTGGATCTATGTACATATACACATTTATATATACATTATTTATATACACATATAGAAATAGATAGAGGATATATCTATATATAATCGATATATTTCTTATAGATAATATATCTATATACATTATTTATTTATATATACATTTATATAAACCTATATAAATATACATACTTTTTTTTTTAATGTGATATTGAAATGTTGTTGTTTTTTTGTGTGTTTTTAATTTTCCATAAGGCAACGAAACAAAAACCCTTATGCTTTAATAATTGATAAATTGATTTAAAAAAAAACATTGAATTAATATTGAAAACACTCGGATGAAAGGGTGGATGAATATTTTGGATTCAGTGAGACAGAATAAAAAGAAACCGATGGATTTTTTTTTGGACATGTTTTGCACTTTTCCCAATAAGCTTCCAGTGGTGATGCGAGTTCCACGCTTCATGGCTGTAGCCCAGAATCTGTGTAGGATGCAGTTCTCCATTCTGGGCTACGGGGACATCATTATTCCAGGTACACCTCCTATGAGGCCTACTGGGCCTAATGGTAGGGGGAATTGGTTTGTGTATTATATTTGGGTATGATTTCAAGCCATAGCCATACATCTGTGTTAGAGCATCGCCTACTATTAAGTAACTTCAGGAGGCACCTGCAGGGAAGGCGGTCTACGTCAAGATGAGGGCGACTTCAGACAAGCTGTTGTCTGGGGTTTGTTTTGAATGATTCCAATGTTTAAGATGTTCCTCCTCATTGTAACACATGCGCTAGTCGTGTTGGTCTGCATGCTGGGGAGTTAATTATTATTATTACACTCAACAAATACTTGATACTTAAGCTGTCGCCTAGACCCATGAGGGCTTACATGTGTTGTACGGTCCGGTTCCTTGTTGTGCCAGGTTTGCTGGTGGCCTACTGCAGCCGGTTCGATGTGTGGGTCAACAGCTCCAGGAAGATCTACCTGGTCAGCTGCTGTATAGGTAACGCAGTGCACCAAACAAAAAGCATAGAACAAACATGAGCAACACAAATCACATAGAATAACGAACCACTTCAGATCCAAAAACCTGCTGAACCAGGGCGATAAACAATGGATAGAAATAAACACTCAAAGAGACTGTCCCTCTACACTGTCTGTTTGATTTGATCTCCCTTGTATAATACATCAGGTGTGTGTGCGTGTGTGTGTGTGCCTGTGTGTGTGCCTGTGTGTGCGTGCGTGCGCGCGTGTGTAGCCTACACGCTGGGTATGATTGGGACCTTTGCGGTGATGCTGCTGACGGAGACGGGTCAGCCAGCCTTGCTCTACCTGGTGCCCGTCACCCTGATCACCTCGGCGGCTGTGGCCGCGCGCAGGGGAGAGATGAAGCACTTCTGGACAGGAAGCGTCCACAAGGTGAGGGACCCCCTGGGGAGATGTGGTGACAGACGCATTATATTTCGGACATGTTGTTTATGCCGTTCAAAAACCATCCTACGACCAGGTGGAGAAACAATGCACAGAAATAAACACTGCTACAGCTACTTCTGCCTGTAGTCTTGGCCGTAGGGTTAGGGTTAGAAATGAAGTAAACACTGCTACAGCTACTTCTGCCTGTAGTCTTGGCCGTAGGGTTAGGGTTAGAAATGAAGTAAACACTGCTACAGCTACTTCTGCCTGTAGTCTGGGCCGTAGGGTTAGAAATGAAGTAAACACTGCTACAGCTACTTCTGCCTGTAGTCTTGGCAGTAGTAGCTGTAGCAGCAGTAGTAGGATAGTCTTGGCAGTAGTAGTTGATTTGGGTGTAGCAGTAGTTAGTAGTAGAATAGTCTTGGCAGTAGTAGTTGATTTGGGTGTAGCAGTAGTTAGTAGTACCCTGGACAGAGAGTCGTCTAACAGGCCATAAGCATCTCTCTGGACTGACCTTCCAGGGTGCCGTGCAGCTAAAACTAAACACGGCTTGCTTACAAGAACAAAGAAATGGATGACATGGCCCCCGCGTCCCTGCGTCGCTCAGACGCGCCGCGCGACTGGAGAGCCGGTGTTGGTGTTGGTGGTTGGGTTAGCGGGCGTTAGCTGCGTCCAGCTTGGTTGGGTTTAAGGTGTTTTCTCTGTCCCCTGGCTATGGACAGGTGGTGACCTCCTAAGGGAAATGGCCTGTCCGTAACAGCGTCTCAGAGCTGTTGGTGCCATGGTCTGAATCTCACATTCACAAAGTCGCCCCTAGTTGATTTCCCCTCTTGTGCAATACTGTAATTAATGAGTGCAAGTGTGTGACTTACTTTCTCAACCAAGGAAAGTCCCCGGTACTAAGTGCAGCAAGATTATTATCAAATGAAGGGCCCTGATCTCGCTGTTGATCATCTCTAAAAGGGAACCAACACGCACGCCATTTTCTAAAACAAAAGCGAGAATATTGATGCTCAGACCATGACCACACCCCAAATGTTCCAACTGCTCAACTTTAGTGTTAGCAAGAAGTGTGACAGTTCCCCTTTAAAAACCTTCTTCAAATGATCTAAAATGAAGGGACCGCACCATCCCGGATAGAGACAGTTGGTTTACTGCAGTTAAATTGTTGTAATGTTTATCACTCACCATACATACGCTGCATTCATGCCATGTAGGCCTCCCAGAGAACATTGTGTATCTCTGAGTGGGCCTTTATGCTGACTTTCTGTCAGCCCTAACCCTATCTAAATCATCATCGTACATTATTCTAAATGCAGTTATTTCTGTCAAGCCGGCGCTGGGTGTTACTGGCCTTTCACACATGCACCGAAAGTCGGACGTTCTCAGAATACTCCCCGGTGGGGCTGTGCGTGTGAACATAAATGTCAGAATCCGCCCCCCCCAGAGTTTAACCTACCAGGCCCCTAGAGTAACGTCTGGAGTTTAACCTACCAGGCCCCTAGTTTAACCTACCAGGCCCCTAGAGTAACGTCTGTAGTTTAACCTACCAGGCCCCTAGTTTAACCTACCAGGCCCCTAGTTTAACCGACCAGGCCCCTAGTTTAACCTACCAGGCCCCTAGTTTAACCTACCAGGCCCCTAGAGTAACGTCTGTAGTTTAACCTACCAGGCCCCTAGTGTAACGTCTGTAGTTTAACCTACCAGGCCCCTAGAGTAACGTCTGGAGTTTAACCTACCAGGCCCCTAGAGTAACGTCTGTAGTTTAACCTACCAGGCCCCTAGTGTAACGTCTGTAGTTTAACCTACCAGGCCCCTAATGTAACGTCTGGAGTTTAACCTACCAGGCCCCTAGAGTAACGTCTGTAGTTTAACCTACCAGGCCCCTAGTTTAACCTACCAGGCCCCTAGTTTAACCTACCAGGCCCCTAGAGTAACGTCTGTAGTTTAACCTACCAGGCCCCTAGAGTAACGTCTGGAGTTTAACCTACCAGGCCCCTAGAGTAACGTCTGGAGTTTAACCTACCAGGCCCCTAGTGTAACGTCTGTAGTTTAACCTACCAGGCCCCTAGTGTAACGTCTGTAGTTTAACCTACCAGGCCCCTAGAGTAACGTCTGTAGTTTAACCTACCAGGCCCCTAGAGTAACGTCTGTAGTTTAACCTACCAAGCCCCTAGTGTAACGTCTGGAGTTTAACCTACCAGGCCCCTAGAGTAACGTCTGTAGTTTAACCTACCAGGCCCCTAGAGTAACGTCTGTAGTTTAACCTACCAGGCCCCTAGAGTAACGTCTGGAGTTTAACCTACCAGGCCCCTAGAGTAACGTCTGGAGTTTAACCTACCAGGCCCCTAGAGTAACGTCTGGAGTTTAACCTACCAGGCCCCTAGAGTAACGTCTGTAGTTTAACCTACCAGGCCCCTAGAGTAACGTCTGTAGTTTAACCTACCAGGCCCCTAGAGTAACGTCTGGAGTTTAACCTACCAGGCCCCTAGTGTAACGTCTGTAGTTTAACCTACCAGGCCCCTAGTGTAACGTCTGTAGTTTAACCTACCAGGCCCCTAGAGTAACGTCTGTAGTTTAACCTACCAGGCCCCTAGAGTAACGTCTGTAGTTTAACCTACCAAGCCCCTAGTGTAACGTCTGGAGTTTAACCTACCAGGCCCCTAGAGTAACGTCTGTAGTTTAACCTACCAGGCCCCTAGAGTAACGTCTGTAGTTTAACCTACCAGGCCCCTAGAGTAACGTCTGGAGTTTAACCTACCAGGCCCCTAGAGTAACGTCTGGAGTTTAACCTACCAGGCCCCTAGAGTAACGTCTGGAGTTTAACCTACCAGGCCCCTAGAGTAACGTCTGTAGTTTAACCTACCAGGCCCCTAGAGTAACGTCTGTAGTTTAACCTACCAGGCCCCTAGAGTAACGTCTGGAGTTTAACCTACCAGGCCCCTAGAGTAACGTCTGGAGTTTAACCTACCAGGCCCCTAGAGTAACGTCTGGAGTTTAACCTACCAGGCCCCTAGAGTAACGTCTGTAGTTTAACCTACCAGGCCCCTAGAGTAACGTCTGGAGTTTAACCTACCAGGCCCCTAGAGTAACGTCTGTAGTTTAACCTACCAGGCCCCTAGAGTAACGTCTGTAGTTTAACCTACCAGGCCCCTAGAGTAACGTCTGTAGTTTAACCTACCAGGCCCCTAGAGTAACGTCTGGAGTTTAACCTACCAGGCCCCTAGTTTAACCTACCAGGCCCCTAGTTTAACCGACCAGGCCCCTAGTTTAACCTACCAGGCCCCTAGTTTAACCTACCAGGCCCCTAGTTTAACCTACCAGGCCCCTAGAGTAACGTCCGGAGAGCCAGAGATTTCCCTATGAGCGAGTGGCGTGTTGCTGGCGTTTCTATCGTGCGACTGGCGAGAAAGCAGGAGCACGGAGTGCAGCTGCTTCCTACTTTACTCTTCTCGCCTGTATTTTGCGTTAAAACTTCTTTCTTCTTTCCACTCTTCTGTTGATACTGCGGACATGTCTGAATAAATGCAGTATTGATATCACCGCTAAAAGAGTCACGGAGTTGGTGGCCTCACCCGCCATCTTCGATGTGTTGTAAACAAAACACTGACTCCTGCTGCATACTTTCAGCGTCCCGTCCTGCCTCCTGCACGCTCTACCCAGACGCCAGCCCTCGCCTAAAGTATCTGAGTATCTCCAGTATGTGTGAACACGTCTGATGCGGCTTGTCTCCTGTTGTGTGTAGCATGTGTGAAAGGCCTTTTAGACAAGCTAGGCAGGATGTATCCATGTGTGTTAGAGAGAGAGAGGTGTTTGGGGATTAAGAGAGATGAAACTTTGACCTCACTTCATTTCCAGCAGGTGTTGGACTCATCCAGGGAACCATTGTTGCCAGGTGTGCTACCTCCTAGCTCCCAAAGCTCTGCTCCCATCCTTTCCTCCGATTTTAACCCTTTGAGTTGATGTTTTACTTCATGTCCTCAGTCCTGTTTTGTTAACAAACGTTAACCTCCAATTCCCAGGGCCTGTTCGTTTATGCAAAAAAGAAACACCGTTCATCTTTTCATTTTAACTAAATGGAATGTTAATTATTTTATTTAGTTATATGCACCACCGTCATTCTCTCTGCATGGTATTCATTGACCACTAGATGTCGTCAGATTACTGAAAATATTGAGAAGCTAGAAATAAACCTATTTATTAAACATGGGAAATTGCAAGAACTTTATCCGGCTTAATTAATTGCGCATACATAAGAATACATTTTGATGACCAAAATGACGAACAACAACACACCAAATGTATCACTACAACGCTATAATAAATGCTACTTCAATGTAACTTGAGACAGACTAATGTCAGTGCAAGTTTGCTTTTAAAACAAAGTGGACTCAAGAACATTGGTCCTGGAACAGCCTCTTGTGAACTTAATCTCTCAATGTGTGCAGTCTCAGACGGCTCTGTGTTTTACTTTGTGGCCCCTTTTTCTCTTTCGTCTTTCATGTTTCTTTCTTACCATAACGTGCTAGGCGTCTCTCCTTTTAGTTCTGGCTATAACCATTGGCATGTCTTTGCTTGAAGCTGTCCTGGGACAGTTGTGAAATGTACGTTGCATCTGTGTTTAAGTGTCCTTGTTGTTTGACTTATAATGCTGCATGGCATTATAAAGCTAGACTCTTGTCATTACATGTTCATTAAGCAGTAAAGTGGAGGAATGAAGGATCTTCTGCTTTGTTCTGTTTCTCAGAGGGAAGACCTGGGTAATCCATAGGTGGAGACAAATGCTGACTTCCAACAACGGCTCAACTTTCCAACTGCTCAACCGTTCGATTTTTTTAAATATCCGTCAATTTTATAAATCATAACAGAAATTGTCTAAACCAAGGGAATATGCTTTGATGCACGGTTTTACATTAGTTGAAAAGTCTTGATTTCCTCCTGGCAGATCCAGAGATATGAATATGATATGAATATGCAGATTAAACAGAACAATGTCTAGAATGTTTGGGAGGGACAACGGTTTTGTTTGATGTTACGGTTAGGCTGGCCTGGTGATGATCCAATACTGCCAAAGCACTTTATCTAATCCAGGCGCTTTGAGAAGGATGAAGGCGCTGCCTTTGGTCAGTGGGGTAATTTGAAGATAGATTATGATAATGTTTTTGATAAATAATTACCCCACAGGATTGTTTTTTTTCTTTCTTTGCCTTATTTGAAATAAAGTGTTTATATTTCACAAACTGCATTCCTTCATTATTTACACAAATGCTGCTCCGGACATTGCAGCACAATTTGCATTTCTGCAGATTCCCAAAGTTCAGGTGGCCTATTCTCCATACCAGACTCTTTGGCCTCATGTCGTTTGGTTATATCACATAACGGAGGCAGAGGGAAACGTCTTAAACGTGTCAGTTTACTGGAGCTTTATAGGGGTCCCTCCGGTGGAAATGATGAACAGAACAAAGTATATAAGAAAAAGCCCGTTTTCTGCAAGTGGGCCAATGTACAAAACGGACATTATACACACACACACACACACACACACACACACACACACACACACACACACACACACACACACACACACACACACACACACACACACACACACACACACACACACACACACACACACACACACACACATTTGAGAGTTCACATTGTATTGTATAGGGACATTGTTGCCGTCATACCCTCTTGTGGTTGATTGTTCATGGGGCCATTTCATCCTGTATTCAACGGATACAGTTACATGCCATAAATACAAACGCAGACGTATGACTAGACGTAAAAGCAGACCGGTGTTTTAATTAGTTCCAAACTAACCACGAACAAGTGAGGTACCAGAGCGCCGCCTGCACCACGTGACCGTGTCCGGCTGACTCAGCGTCACGCAGCATGTCGTCACGCGGCGCCTCGTCACGTAGCGTCAGTCCGGAGTCGCACAATTATGAAAAAGCAGCCTCTCGTCGGAGCTGCAGCCGAAGCGGATTTCTCCAACGTCAGCCGGGCTTTCCTTCCAGGGCTCACGGAGACCCCCGCCGCTAGATGGGTCAGAGCCGCTGCGCAGCTCTTCCTGAGTCTCACCGGTGAAGAGGATGGTAGGTGACCGAAGTGGCTTGTGTCTGTTGTGTTGAAGTCGTATTTAACACACCGAGGACGGTCGTGACCGACGAATCTCTGAGTGGCAGGTTGCCCCTGCATGCTGACAGCAGAGCGGGCTTCGTGGTCCGGGACCAGCGTGCATGTGAGGCCGCTGATCGACGGGTTTGTTCTGCCAGCATTGTCATGGGACTCTATCTGTATCGTGTTGAGGAGCTCAGGCTACCAGTCCAGTGGTGTGAGGCTTGTTGGTGAAACGACGCTAGCTGGGTAGCAAGCTAACCTGCTAATGCTAAGATCTTCACCACAGACGCCACGCTTTCAACTGTTGAGATGGTAGGATATTCCACTGTCCTACATACTGTTATATGGTAGGATATTCCACTGTCCTACATACTGTTATATGGTAGGATATTCCACTGTCCTACATACTGTTATATTGTAGGATATTCCACTGTCCTACATACTGTTATATGGTAGGATATTCCACTGTCCTACATACTGTTATATGGTAGGATATTCCACTGTCCTACATACTGTTATATGGTAGGATATTCCACTGTCCTACATACTGTTATATGGTAGGATATTCCACTGTCCTACATGCTGTTATATGGTAGGATATTCCACTGTCCTACATACTGTTATATTGTAGGATATTCCACTGTCCCTACATACTGTTATATGGTAGGATATTCCACTGTCCTACATACTGTTATATGGTAGGATATTCCACTGTCCCTACATACTGTTATATGGTAGGATATTCCACTGTCCCTACATACTGAATCAGAATCAGAGTTGCTTTTATTACATCTTAACGTTAGGGTTAAGTACGCAAGAGTAAAATTCTTAGGCTTGGATCCTCAACAGTCACATAGCAGCATCAATACAAGATCAATAACAAAGGATGTAATGATAAATAATAATAATAATAATAATAAGTAGCAACATCAATACAGCAATGTGTTCAAGTGGTAGTGGTACCAGCCACGGTGGTAGTGCAAAGAAATAATAATAATAATAAATAAACTGCTGGGCAAAATACAGAATATAATGCAGATAATCAAATGGGTTGTTGTAGTGTGCGTGGGGTTGGTTTGGGGGTATGTTTTCAGTGGGATGAACAGCCTAGTGTGTGATACTATTATTCCCACTATAACCATTATGGTGTGTGTGTGTGGTGAGTGATGACTTGCAGAGTAATGGTTCAAATCCAAATGTATAATGGTCACATCTATGGCACGTGTGTTTGGTTTGCTATCATGTTCTCAAGCATGCCATGCAAACCTTCCCACTTCTCTGTTAATGTGAGTTTTACCTATCCGCACTAGTGTGTTATTGTGTTAAGTGCTTTTTTCTTTGCCCCTTGGTAGTCTTGCAGACTCCCGCTAATACAAGCTTGTGCACCCCCTCTGCTAGTGTGATTAGGTGTTGTGTACACCCGCATGCCTTGTGATGGCATGCAAGGTTGTGTACCCCCTCTGCTAGTGTGATTAGGTGTTGTGTACACCCGCATGCCTTGTGATGGCATGCAAGGTTGTGTACCCCCTCTGCTAGTGTGATTATGTGTTGTGTACACTCGCATGCCTTGTGATGGCATGCCAGCTTGTGTACCCCCTCTGCTAGTGTGATTAGGTGTTGTGTACACTCGCATGCCTTGTGATGACATGCCAGCTTGTGTACCCCCTCTGCTAGTGTGATTAGGTGTTGTGTACACTCGCATGCCTTGTGATGGCATGCCAGGTTGTGCACCACGTTCCCACGCTGTGTTCCAGGAACATGTGCCTTATCCAGCTGACCCCCACAGTCAGCCCTGGGCCTCAGGCTCTGGCCTCAGTAGGAAGCCAACCTACTTCCCCCGTTCTGAACCAGTCACATGCCCTGGCTTAGCTTACCCTACATAATAGGCCAAGGGCTGCTGCTGCTGGGGTTCTTTGTGTCTCTACTGCATGGAGCTCCAGGAGCAGACAGAGGGATATCTACAGGGGTTGCGTAACTGGTGCTTTTATTAGTACCTGGAAGAGGTTGACTTGGTTTGTCATTGTGTCCAAGTGTGGATTTGTCGCTAGTGCAAGTCACATCATGTTGTTATGCCACAGGAAAGTGTATTTGTTTTGACACCTGGCTGGGTACATGGTTATTTCCTGCACCGTGTCTTTCTGAGTGCAGGTGGACATCTTGTGACCTTGATCTGGTCTAGACGTGCTACCTCACTCGCCATGCTTGTCCGTCTGGGTTTCACTCGCATATGGAAAATCCTTGTGGTGTTTAGGCAGAGATGACTTCTCTCCACTCCCGTTGAAAGACTTCTCTGTGGAGTGCACAGTTCAGAATGGAGCCAAAATAGTTCACTCTTCCAATGAACCGAAAAGGGATTCTTCTTGAATGTATAAATCATATATACAGCAGCTCCTTTCAAAATGCCCCAAAGTGTTACCATAAGCATGGGAACTGGACCCTCCCCCATTGTGGTTTTGGGGCTCCACCCCGCCACAGTTTAGATAAGTCTTGCGGGGAACCGAGTCCTGATGAAGCGTTGTGATGAAGTAGTTCTGGTCCGGTTTGGGGAGAGAGTCTCAGTCTGTTGACCTTTTTATGAATGGAGCCGTCCTACGCAGTTCCATTGGGTGAAGCCCGCTCCAGCTGTGGTCCTGCTCTGCCCGTTGTGAACGCAGGCGAGGGCATGGGGCAACACAAAAAAAAGAGAACAGTCAATAGTCACTCTTCTTATCTGCTGGACCAAGGTTCACCGGGCCTTTTTAAATGTTAGCAGTTTTTTTGCTATCTAGTTGAACCTTTTTGAAAGCAATATTAAGGCTGCAGGTTCACTGCCCTCTCTCTCACTCACTCACTCGTCTTCTCTTTTGGGGCTTGTCCAGACCCTCTTCCCTGTGAGTAGCAGATGCTCAAAGGCATCGTGGGTTCCTGCAGTCTAAAGGACTAGGGACTTATAAAGACCCTGGTTCTGGGACCTAGAGGCCAGGACTCTACAGTCACATCTCTGTAGACTACATCCCCTGAGGATGGCAGCCCCGTGCTGAACCAGACCTGCCTCCTGTCTGGACCTCAGCACATGTCCTGTGTACTCTACTGTTTGAGCCTCGTATCTTAAGGAAGTCATGTCGAGACACACAGACGTGTTTAAACTAGGGATGCATCGAGAAGCAATGTCGTTTTTGTTGTTTTATAGCTGCCATTACTAAGATGTCTTTTAATATTAGTTGCTCAATATGCTAGGGGTTATGGATACAGTCATTACACATTATTTTGTAGCAACAGTTTGTTCTCAAAGGCTGTATTTAGAACGCTTAATGGTTTTATACGTTTGTGTTGTTAGGGGGTTAGGTTGTTAGGGGTTCTCCTACCCAGATTCCCTTTTTAGCTGCCAGGACTGATAACTGGTTCCAGTATCACTACCAGATCCTGATATGTGCATTCCTAGCAACTTTGACACCAATATACAGGCATTCCAGAACAATTCCAGAACAATATTCGTAGGTTTTTACAAACCTACATACCAATAGAACTGGCTGGGCAGGCCTGCATGGCCTCATCTCTCACCAGCATGCAGACCTGCTGCAGAACAAACACAGGCACTATAGTCCCTATGGCCGCCATTTCAAATATGTCTAGAAATGGTAATAATAAAACATTGAAGACTAAATTTTACTGTTAATAAATATCCGAATTAATTGATTTAATAAGTCATGTATTCATATTTTTCGATTGTCTTTGTAGTCTAGTAGCTGGAGTATTGGTATTTTTAGTGTTAGTGCTTTGTGATATTCCACACACGTTGCTTGTAATGCAGTGGGTAGTGAGTGAGGGTCTCTGGCCGGGGCTAGTGGGTTTAACACAAACCACACCATTGCTTTTACTCAACAAACGTCACTTCATCCACGGTGTCCTGTTACATGTGGCAATCGGTCACTTGAAGGTCAGCATACAACTAAGCCGACTCAGAAAAGAAGTGGCCAATGAGTTCATCATCATCATCATCATCATGTCTCTCTTGGACCTTTTCCACCTTTTGTGCCATTCACAACGTCAACACGCCTTACATATTTAATAATTAACGTTTAGTTGTCAGTTAACGTTAGGTCTTTAGGGCTTGTGCATCAGAATGAATCACGGGATGGCTTGTTTTAGAGAGGACTCGAGAGAGAGAGAGTTGTAAAACGGTAAAATCCTAAAACCTCGTAAATATGCAGCGAGATACTGAAGTCACCAGGCGAAAGGTCAAACGGAAGACGAATGTCAGTTGTGGAAAGATTTGAGGAGAAAGGAGGCGGGACACATCCCTCCTCCTCAAGGTGGGCTCCAGGAGCGCTCTGTGAGCTATGTGTGACGTGGAGATATTTGATGGACTGGCTCTCAAAACCTTAGTGTGTGTGTGTGTGTGTGTGTGTGTGTGTGTGTGTGTGTGTGTGTGTGTGTGTGTGTGTGTGTGTGTGTGTGTGTGTGTGTGTGTGTGTGTGTGTGTGTGTGTGTGTGTGTGTGTGTGTGTGTGTGTTGTTAAAACATACAAACTCTGCTCCCAGAGACGGTGTGATCAGAAGCCGATCCTGGGACCCAGCTTTGTGGCGCGGGGCCGTGCAGCACGCTGTAGGGCCAGAGCAGCTCTGAGATCAGCTAGAGGGGCCCGGTGGGGGGCCGTGCAGCACGCTGTAGGGCCAGAGCAGCTCTGAGATCAGCTAGAGGGGCCCGGTGGGGGGGGGCCGTGCAGCACGCTGTAGGGCCAGAGCAGCTCTGAGATCAGCTAGAGGGGCCCGGTGGGGGGCCGTGCAGCACGCTGTAGGGCCAGAGCAGCTCTGAGATCAGCTAGAGGGGCCCGGTGGGGGGCCGTGCAGCACGCTGTAGGGCCAGAGCAGCTCTGAGATCAGCTAGAGGGGCCCGGTGGGGGGGGCCGTGCAGCACGCTGTAGGGCCAGAGCAGCTCTGAGATCAGCTAGAGGGGCCCGGTGGGGGGGGGCCGTGCAGCACGCTGTAGGGCCAGAGCAGCTCTGAGATCAGCTAGAGGGGCCCGGTGGGGGGGGGCCGTGCAGCACGCTGTAGGGCCAGAGCAGCTCTGAGATCAGCTAGAGGGGCCCGGTGGGGGGCCGTAAACAATGAGGGTCAATCAGGGAAACGCGTTGTCGAGGAGAGGTGTGCTGGCTTACTTCCTACAGGAACCCTCCGCTCATAAGAGCCCCTGAAGACAGGAACGTCGGAGGAAGAGGAAAGTGAGAGGGAAGGGAGGGAGAATGTGAGTGAGTGTGTGTGTGTGTGTTTTTGGCAGGAGTTCTAACGCCCTGAAGTCTATTGTTGCCTGACATTCTCAGGTACCATGGTTACTGCGTGCGGTTACTGAGTGCAGCCCCAGTGGGAAAGGCCTGTGAGTGCTTCACCGCGACCAAATGTTGTGCTGGAGGAGACAAGCTTGGACCTGCAGTAGCGTGGGCTCCTGTTGGGCCAGGCTGCAACCCAAAAAAGTCCTCCATAGTGTAGCTTTATTATCACCTGGATGGAGAGGTGTGTTTCACCGTGACCAGTACCATCACAAACATTTAACATTGGCCCTGATCTTAAGTGTGTGTGTGTGTGTGTGTGTGTGTGTGTGTGTGTGTGTGTGTGTGTGTGTGTGTGTGTGTGTGTGTGTGTGTGTGTGTGTGTGTGTGTGTGTGTGTGTGTGTGTGTGTGTGTGTGTGTGTGTGTGTGTGTGTGTGTGTGTGTGTGTGTGTGTGTGTGTGTGTGTGTGACGCAGAGGAGCAAAGGGCACAAACAGTTCATTAGCATTCATTATATGCAAAGGCTGTTTTGGGGGTTTGATTCTTATACGCGGTTTACATTTAGCTCTTGTGGAGTCATGTGGTTTTCAGCCGTGCTCACGTGATTCGTCAGTTCATGTGGTAATCATGCCTAAGTTGAGAGTTAAAGAGTGTGTGTGTGTGTGCGCTAGGTATATATCATTGAGGTCTCTGCCCTTCCACTAATCCTCTACCCCGCCCTCACCCCCCCCACTGTGTTTTTGTGCCTGACCCAAGTGTAATATCCAGGTTGTCTCAGACACATTCATCAGGCCCCTCGGTAGCTTCTTACACATTAACAGCGAGGGAGTCAGGAGCCCTGCACACTAACCTCGCACTCGCCGCTCAGCCTTTAACTGAAGCCGCTTCTGAATGTCGCTCCGGCGCACACTTTGAGACCCGCGTTGGGAAGGTTCCGGAGGACCCAGCGGACCGGCGCCGGGCTCTCGTGGCGTAGAGCCAGCGTGTCGCCAGGCTGTGGTGACGGTGGTTTTGTCCGGGCGACGCTTGAAGGTCCCGGTTATGTTCCTGTACAAAGCCCTTAAGCACAGAGATGAAGAGGAGTGCATCCAGGTACGCACTCGGAGGCTCGCCTGTCACCAAGGGGACGCGGTCATGTGGTCGCCTGCTTGTGCTAACGCCGTCCTCCTGCAGCGTGTGTGGGCTGCTGCGCTCAGAAGCTAGCTGCGCTCAGAAGCTAGCTCCTTGGGCCTTTCTGGGGGCTTAATGTTGCCGTGTGCAGAGGTATTTGCAACAGAGGAGGGGGTCTTGCGGTTGTAAACGGCCGAATTCGTCCATCTCGCTACGATGGGATTAAGCCCCGCTCAGGGAAGGGTGGCTCTCTCTCTCTCTGTTCCTTCCAGTTGCGATGCTGTAGGAGCACTGTTGGGAGTCCTGGGAGTCGCGTCTTAGGCAGTGGTTTTGTGTACGATAAGCTTCTCTGCTCTCAGTAGGGACATGTTTTTATGGATTGTTGTGCTATGTTTCATTTTTATGCATTACGTTAAAATGATTGTCACAAAGATCTTTGTTGAAACATCGCAGTGAATACAGAACTCAAAACACCAAAAGTTAGTTTCCAGTCGAAATGTCTGTCTTGTTCTTTTAGATTAATTAACGTTAATGTTTCCTCTCGTCTCTCTCTGCAGTCCCAGAAACCCTGGATAGAAAGCACTTTCACCAAGAGGGAATGTGTGTACATCCTGCCAGTATCCAAAGACCCCCACAGGTGCGTGGTTTGGGCCTTCTGGCCGTGCCGATGCTAAACCTGTAATTGTATGGTGTGGGGGTGGGGGTGTGTGTGTGTCATGGTAAGCCCGGGCCTAACCACCACTCTGCAAGGGGTGTTTGAGGCAGTCCCACATGAACTCACTGTTTATGTCTCACTGTCATTAACGTCTCAAGGCCACGCCTATGCTGAATCACTTCTTCTCACAAGTACCTTCTGTTTCATATGCTATCTTTGTTTTAAACACAAAGATCTATCATTCTTTTCTATTCAACCATTTTTCCATTGCTCCATCAACATTTCATGATGGTATTTGACAGGGGTGCTCTTGCATGAATCCATGCAGGCCCAAACACAACCCTGGCATTTTTTAAAAGCTATTATAGTCGCACAACGTGTGTGTGTGTGTGTGTGTGTGTGTGTGTGTGTGTGTGTGTGTGTGTGTGTGTGTGTGTGTGTGTGTGTGTGTGTGTGTGTGTGTGTGTGTGTGTGTGTGTGTGTGTGTGTGTGTGTGTGTGTGTGTGTGTGTGTGTGTGTGTGTGTGTGTGTTCAATGTGGGAATCATGTACAAATGCTTAAATGCAAACTGTTATGCCATGCTTTTGTTGTTTTTGTTGTTGTTTTCAGTCCTAGAATGGGTGCAGTTTCTCTGACATTTTGACAAATCACAGAAAAATGAAGATCATTTAATTGTGAAGATCCTCCGGAGTGCGTCTCAAACTCTGCGATCGGTTACGTTTTCACGAGCGTGCCGTCCTCTTTCCTCCCCCCATCGGTCTACTGTTGGCTCTTTGTTTTCTTTCTAATCAATCATTTGCCACCGGGGGTTACTGCATCAGCCATTGGCACCTTCCGGTAGATGATCCAGAGGCGGTGGTCAACGCGTGGAACCCAGGTGGGCCTACGCGTGTCTGTAGGCCCACACCGGGACAATAAGGGGCAGCCAGCAGCCTGACCCCCGCCGGGCGTCCCACCCAGGCCACAGATGACCTCTCCCAAAGCGCTCGAACAAGTCACCGTTCCCCCGGCCTTTCATCAGCCCATCCATGTTGTCCCACATGCCCTGTGTCCAGGCTGAACCACTGCTAAAGCTGCTGGGTTTTCTGTGTCTCCTCCAGATGCCTGCCGGGATGCCAGATCTGTCAGCAGCTAGTGCGGTAGGTGTTGCTGCTCCTCTGGATTCCTGCGTGCTTCACACGCTACAGACGCCAGCCCCAGGGGCGCCTTGACGACCTGATGACCTGTAGCACGAGCACCGCAGCAAACGGGTTCCACAGGCCTGGAAGGTCCTCTGTGGACGCCCTGCTGAGGACATGGTACCCTGTCCTCTGTGGACGCCCTGCTGAGGACATGGTACCCTGTCCTCTGTGGACGCCCTGCTGAGGACATGGTACCCTGTCCTCTGTGGACGCCCTGCTGAGGACATGGTACCCTGTCCTCTGGACGCCCTGCTGAGGACATGGTACCCTGTCCTCTGTGGACGCCCTGCTGAGGACATGGTACCCTGTCCTCTGTGGACGCCCTGCTGAGGACATGGTACCCTGTCCTCTGTGGACGCCCTGCTGAGGACATGGTGCCCTGTTGGAGGACATGGTACCATGTCCTCCAACAGGGTGCCCTGCTGAGGACATGGTGCCCTGTTGGAGGACATGGTACCCTGTCCTCTGTGGACGCCCTGCTGAAGACATGGTACCCTGTCCTCCATCGGGGTGCCCTGCTGAAGACATGGTACCCTGTCCTCCATCAGGGTACCCTGATGGAGGACAGGGTACCCTGATGGAGGACATGGTGCCCTGCTGAGGACAGGGTACCCTGATGGAGGACAGGGCACCCTGATGGAGGACAGGGTACCCTGATGGAGGACAGGGTACCCTGATGGAGGACATGGTACCCTGTCCTCCATCAGGGTGCCCTGCTGAGGACATGGTGCCCTGCTGAGGACATGGCACCCTGATGGAGGACAGGGTACCATGTCCTCCAACAGGGCACCATGTCCTCCATCAGGGTACCCTGTCCTCCATCAGGGTGCCCTGCTGAGGACAGGGCACCCTGATGGAGGACAGGGTACCTTCACAGCGTTTCTGTACGGACATGTTCTTCCAAATACATGTTCGAGTATTTGTCCATTTGGCATGCTATTAAGTACTTTTATTATATTACATTGTAACATTTAATTTATTACTTATTATTTTAATAATTTTGACTCCCATCACTCCGTGTCCTGTACCTTATTGGGACACCCACACTTCCCGTTAGCCATGAATAAAGTAGATATTAGTCCTTTTGGAAAATCTTGAGTGTGTATATAAAGCAATTGAACTTTTAATGTGCTTCCCAAAAACGTATTGCCACTGTATCCCTTATCCTATTTAAGTGTAAGCTCCTCTTCATCGCCAGAAGGTATTTAATGATTCGTTTTTGGCCAGTGTGCTGTGAAGCAGCAGTGTTTTGGACGTGGACCCCCGCTGCAGGGGGGCCTCCTCCTTAAGGAGGTAGCGGTTCCTAACAGCCCTGTGCTCCCCAGGTGCTGGGGGCCTCCTCCTTAAGGAGGTAGTGGTTCCTAACGGGCGTGTGCTCCCCAGGTGCTGGGGGCCTCCTCCTTAAGGAGGTAGTGGTTCCTAACGGGCGTGTGCTCCCCAGGTGCTGGGGGCCTCCACCTTAAGGAGGTAGTGGTTCCTAACGGGCGTGTGCTCCCCAGGTGCTGGGGGCCTCCACCTTAAGGAGGTAGCGGTTCCTAACGGGCGTGTGCTCCCCAGGTGCTGCTGTGGCCGCCTGGTGCGGCAGCACGCCGGCTGCCCCGCCAGCCTGGCCGTCCGCTACTCAGACGGGCGGCTGGGTGACGACCCCGGGCCGGCCGAGCTGCAGGAGTGGAGCGTGGACCTGCACACGGAGGAGAGCCCCACGGACGCCTACGGGGTGGTCAACTTCCAGGGCGGCTCCCACTCCTACAGGGCCAAGGTGAGCTGGGATTTGTTCAGAGCTCAGTAAGGGTGCACAACGTGTTTCTACCTGTCCACACGAAGCCCAGTGGGACTGTCCTGGGCAGCATAGGGCTTCTCTAGAGACCGCGAGGACATGAGACGGACCGGGAGCACCTGGTCTTGGTCTGCTCCACACTTTGCAATCCAAGAGCTGGATCAGGGAGATCCAGCTCTTGGATTGGAAATGGAAGGGACTCAGAAGAACACTTTCATTATTCTTTTAAAGAGAAGCCAACCAGTTGGGTAAAAGTGGCTTTTAGTATGGATTTGTGCGAGTCACCTGCGTTTGTAAAATAACAAGTCACCAGAGACTGAGTGCAGACAACGACGTTACATGTTGGAAACCTGCTTCAATATGTCAACCTTTTGTTGTTGTTGCTATGCGTATGTCTTGCTAACGTCCTGCTGTGCTCCCAGTACGTGCGTCTGTCCCACGACTCCCCACCGGAGAACGTCCTGCGCCTCATGCTGAAGGAGTGGCAGATGGAGCTGCCCAAGATCCTCATCTCGGTCCACGGGGGGATCCAGAACTTCGAGCTGCACCCGCGCATCAAGCAGGTGGTGGGCAAGGGTCTGATCAAGGCCGCTGTCACCACGGGGGCCTGGATCCTCACCGGAGGGGTCAACACAGGTAGGAACAAAACACGGGCTCCCACATCCTGCTCCTCCTGTGGCCGTGGCGGAGAGCGAGCCTCAGGCTGTTACTGAGCTGTGCCCCAACCACCGTGGGAGAGGAACGGTTCTGTCTTCAAACGGCGACACACACACAAAGCGGTCTCCTCACAGCTGCTGACGCTGCAGCAGCTGTGAGGAGGAGGAGGAGGCGCTGAGGGCTTTGTGTCGTGTCACGGTCCAGGCGTGTCTGCAGCCACACGGCCCTGCTGATCATAGTGTTTAAATCATTACTCACATGCCCAGATTACTCCTGCTGCCTCTGTCCCGGCAAGGCAGGCCTGCTGGAGCTTTTGGACTGGGGAACGTTTAAATCAGTCGATAGAAAACAACAACATGCTGCGCTCGTTATATTTTATGTCCCGCAATGCACTCCTTCAAAGTAAAAGTACAAGAGGGTTGAGGCAGCACTTTGAAACCCCGCAGCTTTGTCCACAACTTCATGAGGACATAATGTGTCCTAGATGTTACGTAACCACGGTAACAGATTGTTTGGTCTGTCATGAGGACATAATGTTTACTAGATGTTACATAACCACGGTAACAGATTGTTTGGTCTGTCATGAGGACATAATGTTTACTAGATGTTACATAACCACGGTAACAGATTGTTTGGTGCAAGCTAAATTCCATCAGTTGTCTCCAGTTGTAGTCCATTCATAATCCCGGCTCCAGTTGTAGTCCATTCATAATCCCGGCTCCTGCTCCTAGGTGTGGCGAAGCATGTTGGCGATGCGCTGAAGGAGCACTCTACCAGATCCTCCAAGAAGATTTGCACTATTGGCATCGCTCCCTGGGGGGTCATCGAGAACAGGAACGACCTCATTGGAAGAGATGTAAGCAGTGGTGCCTTGGTGCTGGTTCCTTCTTCACCAGGTGGACCGCAGCCTCTTTTAGGTTATAAAGTCCTATTTATGTGAAATGTCCTTTATGTCTCCCCCAGGTCATCGCTCCGTATCAGATGCTGCTGAACCCCCTCAGCAAGCTCAACGTCCTCAACAACTCCCACTCCCACTTCCTGCTGGTGGACGACGGCACGGTGGGCAAGTATGGCGCCGAGGTCCAGCTACGCAGACAGCTGGAGAAGCACATCAACCTCCAGAGAATCCACGCCCGTGAGTCTGTGTGTCTCTGTCTGTCTGTGAGTCTCTCTCTGTCTGTCTGTGGAAGTCTGTCTGTCTGCAAGTCTCTCCCTCTGTCTGTGAGTCTCTGTCTGTCTGTGTCTGTCCCTCTGTCTGTGAGTCTCTCTCTGTCTGTGAGTCTCTCTCTCTGTCTGTGAGTCTCTCTCTCTGTCTGTGAGTCTCTCTCTCTGTATGTCTGTGAGTCTTTCTGTCTGTATCTCTCTCTCTCCTTATCATTTCATTCCTCTTGACCATGGACCTTATGAGTCATGTGACTCATGTTTTCTTGGCCCTGAATACATTTGCATTGTTGATTCTGAGTGGTGGAAAATAGTTGTGACATAGTAGTCTCTGTCACAGCCAGGCTTTCTATAACAAATGCCTTCATTTAGCTAATTGCAGAAGTATGCACAGTCTCTGTATCTGAGGCCAGCAAGCAGGAGGCTAGAAGGAAATGCCAGAATGAGCTTCAGCTACTGTGTCTGTATTGGGGCAGTCAGAGATCTAATGGGGTTCAGCTACTGTGTATTGGGGCAGTCAGGGATCTATTGGGGTTCAGCTATTGTGTGTAGTGGGGCAGTCAGGGATAAATTGGGGTTCAGCTACTGTGTGTATTGGGGCAGTCAGAGATCTAATGAGCTTGACTGTATCAGGAACTATTGGCTGGTTAGAAGTAAAAAGACCTGTTAAGTTGATAGTACATTCATACATCTCTTTACAAAGTTCCCAAAAGTCAAACATTTAAAACCGTGTGCCTGAGGTAGCGGTCGAAATCCCTTCTAGTTAATGATTGAAAGCAAATACTCCTTTAATGTGCAAACAGGAATGTACGCATACACTTAGGCCTGTCACTTTGATCAGGACTAGTATATTAAGCAGTGAATGGTCTATAAAGATAACTAATACTACTACTTGTGGACCAGTGGACACAACCTAATGGGAAATTCAATGGAATAAATCCTACCAATTGCTCGGCCTGGGGAAGCTGTTGTGATAACATGAATCTTCTGGGCGGTGGGTTGTGTCTCTGTATGGTGGGTTGTGTCTGTGGGTTGTGTCTCTGTATGGTGGGTTGTGTCTCTGTATGGTGGGTTGTGTCTCTGGGCGGTGGGTTGTGTCTCTGGGCGGTGGGTTGTGTCTCTGGGCGGTGGGTTGTGTCTCTGTATGGTGGGTTGTGTCTGTGGGTTGTGTCTCTGTATGGTGGGTTGTGTCTCTGTGCGGTGGGTTGTGTCTCTGGGCGGTGGGTTGTGTCTCTGGGCGGTGGGTTGTGTCTCTGGGCGGTGGGTTGTGTCTCTGGGCGGTGGGTTGTGTCTCTGTATGGTGGGTTGTGTCTGTGGGTTGTGTCTCTGTATGGTGGGTTGTGTCTCTGTGCGGTGGGTTGTGTCTCTGTGCGGTGGGTTGTGTCTCTGTATGGTGGGTTGTGTCGCTGTATGGTGGGTTGTGTCTCTGTATGGTGGGTTGTGTCTCTGGGCGGTGGGTTGTGTCTCTGGGCGGTGGGTTGTGTCTCTGTATGGTGGGTTGTGTCTCTGGGCGGTGGGTTGTGTCTCTGTATGGTGGGTTGTGTCTCTGTATGGTGGGTTGTGTCTCTGGGCGGTGGGTTGTGTCTCTGTATGGTGGGTTGTGTCTCTGGGCGGTGGGTTGTGTCTCTGGGCGGTGGGTTGTGTCTCTGGGCGGTGGGTTGTGTCTCTGGGCGGTGGGTTGTGTCTCTGCATGGTGGGTTGTGTCTCTGTATGGTGGGTTGTGTCTCTGGGCGGTGGGTTGTGTCTCTGGGCGGTGGGTTGTGTCTCTGGGCGGTGGGTTGTGTCTCTGGGCGGTGGGTTGTGTCTCTGGGCGGTGGGTTGTGTCTCTGGGCGGTGGGTTGTGTCTCTGTATGGTGGGTTGTGTCTCTGGGCGGTGGGTTGTGTCTCTGGGCGGTGGGTTGTGTCTCTGTATGGTGGGTTGTGTCTCTGGGCGGTGGGTTGTGTCTCTGGGCGGTGGGTTGTGTCTCTGGGCGGTGGGTTGTGTCTCTGTGTGGCGGACAGAGATAAGAGGAGGCAGGAGATACCACAGAGGTCTTCTGCCCACCTGTTAGTCGCTCGGGTGGGTGGGACCGGGCCTTGGAGAAGCCGGAACTGATTGTGTGTGTGTGTGTGTGTGTGTGTGTGTGTGTGTGTGTGTGTGTGTGTGTGTGTGTGTGTGTGTGTGTGTGTGTGTGTGTGTGTGTGTGTGTGTGTGTGTGTTCCAGGTATTGGGCAGGGGGTCCCCGTGGTGGCCCTCATCCTGGAGGGGGGCCCCAACGTGATCCTGACTGTGCTGGACTACCTCCAAGAGAGCCCCCCGGTGCCCGTGGTGGTGTGCGAGGGGACTGGCCGCGCCGCCGACATCCTGGCCTACGTCCACAAGCAGACGGAGGAGGGGGGGTACGAAGTGCTTGACCCCCTGTAGCCATGAGTCTCAGACACGTATCCCACCTCAATCTAAAGAGAGGTTAACGAGGAATTTGTTAGAGGTGTTTTAACGAGCAGAATAAATGAGTCGTTGAACTAAGTTCTGGAGCCCGTCCCGTCCCGAGATGGGGACCCCAGAGTAAACGGGACCGCCGTGGGATCAAGACGCGTACCAAAGTCAGGGAGCGGTACCGTCACCTGTGTTCCTCCTCTCTCCCTTCTTAAGACCTGTGTTCCTCCTCACTCCCTTCTTAAGACCTGTGTTCCTCCTCTCTCCCTTCTTAAGACCTGTGTTCCTCCTCACTCCCTTCTTAAGACCTGTGTTCCTCCTCTCTCCCTTCTTAAGACCTGTGTTCCTCCTCACTCCCTTCTTAAGACCTGTGTTCCTCCTCTCTCCCTTCTTAAGACCTGTGTTCCTCCTCTCCCTTCTTAAGACCTGTGTTCCTCCTCTCTCCCTTCTTAAGACCTGTGTTCCTCCTCACTCCCTTCTTAAGACCTGTGTTCCTCCTCACTCCCTTCTTAAGACCTGTGTTCCTCCTCTCTCCCTTCTTAAGACCTGTGTTCCTCCTCACTCCCTTCTTAAGACCTGTGTTCCTCCTCTCTCCCTTCTTAAGACCTGTGTTCCTCCTCTCTCCCTTCTTAAGACCTGTGTTCCTCCTCACTCCCTTCTTAAGACCTGTGTTCCTCCTCACTCCCTTCTTAAGACCTGTGTTCCTCCTCTCTCCCTTCTTAAGACCTGTGTTCCTCCTCACTCCCTTCTTAAGACCTGTGTTCCTCCTCTCTCCCTTCTTAAGACCTGTGTTCCTCCTCACTCCCTTCTTAAGACCTGTGTTCCTCCTCACTCCCTTAAGACCTGTGTTCCTCCTCTCTCCCTTCTTAAGACCTGTGTTCCTCCTCACTCCCTTCTTAAGACCTGTGTTCCTCCTCTCTCCCTTCTTAAGACCTGTGTTCCTCCTCTCTCCCTTCTTAAGACCTGTGTTCCTCCTCTCCCTTCTTAAGACCTGTGTTCCTCCTCTCTCCCTTCTTAAGACCTGTGTTCCTCCTCACTCCCTTCTTAAGACCTGTGTTCCTCCTCTCTCCCTTCTTAAGACCTGTGTTCCTCCTCACTCCCTTCTTAAGACCTGTGTTCCTCCTCACTCCCTTCTTAAGACCTGTGTTCCTCCTCACTCCCTTCTTAAGACCTGTGTTCCTCCTCTCTCCCTTCTTAAGACCTGTGTTCCTCCTCTCTCCCTTCTTAAGACCTGTGTTTCTCCTCACTCCCTTCTTAAGACCTGTGTTCCTCCTCTCTCCCTTCTTAAGACCTGTGTTCCTCCTCACTCCCTTCTTAAGACCTGTGTTCCTCCTCACTCCCTTCTTAAGACCTGTGTTCCTCCTCACTCCCTTCTTAAGACCTGTGTTCCTCCTCACTCCCTTCTTAAGACCTGTGTTCCTCCTCACTCCCTTCTTAAGACCTGTGTTCCTCCTCACTCCCTTCTTAAGACCTGTGTTCCTCCTCACTCCCTTCTTAAGACCTGTGTTCCTCCTCTCTCCCTTCTTAAGACCTGTGTTCCTCCTCACTCCCTTCTTAAGACCTGTGTTCCTCCTCTCTCCCTTCTTAAGACCTGTGTTCCTCCTCTCTCCCTTCTTAAGACCTGTGTTCCTCCTCTCTCCCTTCTTAAGACCTGTGTTCCTCCTCTCTCCCTTCTTAAGACCTGTGGACTCGGTGCTCCCAAGCAGCAGCTATAGGTCTGCTTAGACCAGGGGTCGGCAACCTCAAACACTCAGAGTTTCCCACACAAAACACCGGGAGCCACAAAACCCTTTTGACATCTAAAATCATCCCGGCATAAATCGTACATTATGCTATGTATAAAAAACGATGGTGTGTTACATTTATGTAATCAACGAACTGCTACAGAGAAAACTAAATTTAATTTCTGCACGCAACAGAAACAATTTGAACTCCGAAAAATATGAAAGACGCTGCGTTGAAGGTTACCTTCAAATAAAATGATGTATATTTGAGTTCTCATCGTGTTTATGAAATTAAAAGCCGAACTTAAATGTCCACCTGCAGCAAACCAAAAACGCCGTCTGCTTGTGTGCGACGTCATCCTTTCATCGCGTGCACTGGAGCGTGCAGTCAGCCGTCAACCTGAATTTAAAAAAGGACTACTTCACTGAACAATGTCAAATAGATATTTGTAAAATGTATATTTCCCCCGTGTTTGGTAGTGGTATCAACTCAAGCATTTCTTCCTGTGGCCCGGCAGAGTTCACACATCGGCAGAACAGCGCTATTTGTTCAATAGCTTTTGTCTTTGGAGTCCGCCACAGCTGGATTGAAGCCTTTAACTTGCGGTCTGGGGATGCTTTCTGCCATGTTTATGGTTCTGTCTTCGCAGAGAGAGGCGTATCTCAGATTTTCTGCACAATTTCACTCTTGTTTTTGAAGTCCGTGAATAGGTGTTCTGAAATCTTAATGCATGATTATTTAATATATTCTCCATCTGTGACGGGCTTCCCATGCCTGACTATTTCCTGAGCGACCACAAAACGAGCACATGTAGTTGAATTTGCAGACTTAATCCAATTCTTGAAATGATCTTTGCTCAGATCAACCTTCCGCATCAGTTTAGAAACTGCTTACGTTCTCTCATCTCCACCTGGATACTTTCCAGCAAAAGGCTGTGTGTTTGTTCTGGAAATGTCTTGCAACGTTTGACCTTTTGTTGATTGACAAGTTCTCACCACATCTTAAGCATACCGGTAAACCAGTTTGGTCAGCAGTGAAAGCAAGTGAATCTGCCCACGCAGCATCAAACGTTGTGTTTTCTACAGAAGCTTTTCCTTTCTTGGGGTTCTCCGTGGTTGGCCTACCGGGGGTCCAAAAGCTAGAAGAATCGCGGGCCGGCCGGCGTCGCACATCGGCGGTTGTGACGCATATTTTGAGCGACAAAAAATTTAACACGTTTTATTTTAATGTTACAAGATCACCATCATCTTTTATAAAAATTTATAATTACTTTTTTTTATTTTTACGAACGAAGTAGAATACTTATTTTTTTTTACATTTAATAGCCATTATTTATTTTTCAAAGCCACAGGGAGCCACAGCAGAGCGATGAAGGAGCCACATGGGGCTCCGGGGCCACGGGGGGCCGACCCCTGGCTTAGATGTTCATTTTATTCCTGCACTCTGTGACATCTGCTCTTGAAAGGTGCTGTGTAAATAAACGTATTCTTTGTATTATTCTTTGTCTGCAGCGGCCTTCCTGACGGTGTGGAGGCCGACATCATCGCAACCATCAAGAAAACCTTTAACTTTAGCCATAGCGACGCCATCCACCTGTTCCAGGCCCTCATGGAGTGTATGAAGAGCAAAGAGCTGGTGAGCTCCCTTTCCTTACTGATTCATCATTTCTTTAGCTAGTCTGTGTAATGATCTATAGACTATAAGCATGATGTTCCCCGTCAATCTTTTGCCACAGTAAAATGTAGTCGAAGCCAATGAGAGATGAGCCCAGTTTAATGCCATTGCCCTGGAGCAGTTCATGAACTCTCTTTAAGATGACAGATACTAAAGTAATAAGGAAAGGAGATAGGCAAGTCGTAATGACATTATGCTGCTATGCAGAATGCTGCTCTAACGGCAGCATTCTCAGGATGCTTCTCTTTGAAGTCTCCTCACTGCCTCTCCTCTTTGCCTGAAGATCACCGTGTTCCACATCAGCTCGGAGGACCACCAGGACATCGACGTAGCCATTCTCAGAGCGTTGCTCAAAGGTGGGTTCGTGGACCTCCTCCTGCTGTACCAATACAGGCTCTCGGGGGGGATAGGACCTGTTTTTTCACTCTGCTATAGAGATGTTTGGAGAACACAACTGGGCCCTCACTCCCTCCCCCGTACTTCTCTCTCGGTGGGAACAAAGAGATCAAGTTGAGCCTGTTTTTCACCTCTGGTCCTTTAGCTTATGTACTTTTTGTTGAGAGGGGGGGGGTGGGAGCGCTCCACCAGGCTTATGTAGTGTACGTTTTGTGCAAACAAAATACTTTTCTTCAAGCGCTATTGCAAAAATAGAACATGCTTTTTTTGTTTACGTCTTGTTATAGCTCTTTTTATTTTGTGAATGATGACATTTGAGTGGTTTCCTTGGTCAGGGAGAGACTGAAACCAAAATGCTGGATCTGGTTGAGGAACTGGTCAACCAGGAGACTTTCCCAGAGGAGATGATCAGCCACGCCCCGACAGAACCACATATTTCACATAGAGATCTGATCTTGGTCAAACAGTAACTCATCCAGAACCCCCAAAGACACCCGGAGGTCTCCCTGGCTGCCGGAGGCCGTCTCCGTTTCAAAAGCCAAACACGGCCAGCTCTAAACACGATGCCCTGTCTTGCTTGTAGAGCTACGGTGCCAGAACTTGCTATGGATTCTGCTGCAGACAGGTTATAGGATCATACTGGGCAATAGCTTTTTTATGACGAGAACGACCAATTGTTTTCGTCAGTGATTGAAATAAAATGTATACTATTGTGGTCACTTTGAAGCAGAGGCATTTAAAGAGAGATGATGGTTAATGGAAATGGGTGAGCCTGGGGATATTTCAACTAAAATGTGGCCAGACGTTTCCACGCTACCACATGTGGTTTGTGGCCGTGTCCTCTGAACTGTCCAAGCGGAGGACCGTGTTAATTCTGAGCCATGGCTTCTGTTGTCCGTAAATCTTATAATGTGTTATTCCTTATCCAGGAACAAATGCGCTAGCCTTCGATCAGCTTGTCCTGACGCTGGCCTGGGACCGAGTGGACATCGCCAAGAACCATGTCTTTGTGTACGGACAGCAGCTCCTGGTACGCTGTGTGTGTGTGTGTGTGTGTGTGTGTGTGTGTGTGTGTGTGTGTGTGTGTGTGTGTGTGTGTGTGTGTGTGTGTGTGTGTGTGTGTGTGTGTGTGTGTGTGTGTGTGTGTGTGTGTGTGTGTGTGTGTGTGTGTGTGTGTGTCGGGGTTAATTTGCTTAGCTCCAGAGCCTTTAGACCGCTGGAGCAAGCATCTGGTTGGACGAGCCAGGGAGCTGGTTTGTGTTGTAATGTGAGCCCTGATCAGAAGAGCTTTTTGTAGCCCCTTAGTGCGTGAGATTTACAGTGACGAAACCCTGGCTCTCGATCAAACGCCAACGATGATCGCTGTTGGTTTGTCATGTCTGGAATCCTATTTTTCATATCAATAAGGATTTAAGTTATTTAGACTACATTATTGTATTTTGCCATGTAAGTGGTCTACTGCGTAGGTTTGTCTTAAGAAAGATTGACTCTAATGTGTGTGTGTGTAGGTGGGCTCCCTGGAACAGGCCATGCTGGATGCGTTGGTGATGGACAGGGTGGACTTTGTGAAGCTGCTCATAGAAAACGGGGTCAGCTTGCACCGCTTCCTCACCATCCAACGGCTGGAGGAGCTCTACAACACGGTAACTCACTCACTCACATTCATTCACTCATTTACTCACTCACTCATTTACTCACACACATTCACTCATTTACTCACACACATTCACTCACTAATTTACTCACTCACTCATTTACTCACACACATTCACTCATTTACTCACACGCATTCACTCATTTACTCTCACTCACATTCACTCACTCATTTACTCACACATTCATTCACTCATTTACTCACTCACTCATTTACTCACACACATTAACTCACTCATTTACTCACACACATTCATTCACTCACTCATTCACTGATTTACTCACACACATTCACTCACTCATTTACTCACACTCACTCACTCATTTACTCACTCACTCACTCATTTACTCACACATTCACTCACTCATTTACACACTCACTCACTCATTTACACACTCACTCACACATTCACTCACTCATTTACTCACACACATTCACTCACTCATTTACTCACACACATTCACTCACTCACTCATTTACTCACACATTCATTCACTCATTTACTCACTCACTCATTTACTCACACACATTAACTCACTCATTTACTCACACACATTCATTCACTCACTCATTCACTGATTTACTCACACACATTCACTCACTCATTTACTCACACTCACTCACTCATTTACTCACTCACTCACTCATTTACTCACACATTCACTCACTCATTTACACACTCACTCACTCATTTACTTACACTCACTCACACATTCACTCACTCATTTACTCACACACATTCACTCACTCATTTACTCACACACATTCACTCACTCACTCATTTACTCACACATTCATTCACTCATTTACTCACTCACTCATTTACTCACACACATTCATTCACTCACTCACTCACTAATTTACTCACTCATTCACTCATTTACTCACACACATTCACTCTCATTTACTCACACTCACTCACTCATTTACTCACACTCACTCACTCATATACTCACACATTCACTCACTCATTTACTCACACATTCACTCACTCATTTACTCACTCACTCACTCATTTACTCACTCACTCAATCCTTTTCTCACTCACTGCAAATAACGCATGAATGCATGAATAATCACTGGGCTTCCCATAACACATGTGTGTTGTGTGTGTTCATATTTGTCGCTATAGAAACAGCCTTCGAACAATCCCACGTTGTTCCACCTGGTCAGGGATGTCAAACAGGTAGGTGGCTCAGATCCAGCGTTTCCAGCGTTGATTCGGTAGCGTTGCGTCCTCGCTCATTGTGGTTGGTGGCTGTGATTGATTTCTTCCAGGGTAATCTGCCCCCAAACTATAAGATCACCTTGATTGACGTGGGCCTGGTAATTGAGTTCCTAATGGGCGGGACTTACAGGTGCAACTATACCAGGAAACGCTTCCGGATCATTTACAACAGCCTGCATGGAAGCAACAGGGTAGGTCGAACTCTAAACTCAAAGTTAAAGTCTCTAATCGCCTCCCCATCAGCCTCCATTTTATATCCATCACCATCGGCCCTGTAGAGTTGATTATTATTGGATGCAATGTGGTGTCATGTGGGTGACATGACATGGTGCAATAAGTTTGAAAGAAGTTTTTTTGGAAATGTCAACACTAGATTGTCAAGCGTGTAAAATCTTAAAGATGCAGTGTGTAGAATTTACTGGAATGTAGCGGAACGAGCTTGTACACAATGATACAAGGAACCTCATCACTTGACACTTGGCTATTCGATGCTGTTGTAGATAATGACAAAGGGGTATTTAGTTGGTTGGCTGGCTAGATGCCGCTAAATACTACTCAATGCACCTTTTAAGATGATAAGATGTGCCTGAACCATCGACCCTTTGAGACTTGGTGTTGTTTCACTACAATAGCATGTTGTACAACAGCTTGGGATTGACACCCACAGTTAGCTTCACTAATGTGTGTGTGTGTGTGTGTGTGTGTGTGTGTGTGTGTGTGTGTGTGTGTGTGTGTGTGTGTGTGTGTGTGTGTGTGTGTGTGTGTGTGTGTGTGTGTGTGTGTGTGTGTGTGTGTGTGTGTGTGTGTGTGTGTCTCTCTCCCAGAGATCGGGTCGCCATACAGCAGGGTCCGGCTCTCACCTGAGAAACAACCACGAAACCTTCAGCATCCAGGCGGACAAGAAGGAGAAGACCAGACACAGTCACTTCATCAAGACCGCACAGCCATACAAACCTAAGGTAAGCACTTACAAGCTAAGCTAGGCCCTTACAACCCAGGGAAGGTCATTATAACCCAGGGTAGGTCCTTACAACCCAGGGTAGGTCCTTATAACCCAGGGAAGGTCCTCACAACCCAGGGAAGGTCCTCACAACCCAGGGAAGGTCCTTATAACCCAGGGTAGGCCCTTACAACCCATGGTTCTATATCATGAGGATCTATATCATGAGGATCTGTATCATGAGGATCTATATCATGAGGATCTATATCATGAGGATCTGTATCATGAGGATCTGTATCATGAGGTTCTGTATCATGAGGATCTATATCATGAGGATCTATATCATGAGGTTGTGTATCATGAGGTTGTGTATCATGAGGGTCTATATCATGAGGATCTATATCATGAGGATCTGTATCATGAGGATCTATATCATAAGGTTGTGTATCATGAGTTTCTGTATCATGAGGTTCTGTATCATGAGGATCTATATCATGAGGTTGTGTATCATGAGGTTCTGTATCATGAGGATCTATATCATGAGGTTGTGTATCATGAGGATCTATATCATGAGGATCTGTATCATGAGGATCTATATCATGAGGTTCTGTATCATGAGGGTCTGTGTCATGAGGATCTATATCATAAGGTTGTGTATCATGAGTTTCTGTATCATGAGGTTCTGTATCATGAGGATCTATATCATGAGGTTGTGTATCATGAGTTTCTGTATCATGAGGTTCTGTATCATGAGGATCTATATCATGAGGTTGTGTATCATGAGGATCTATATCATGAGGTTGTGTATCATGAGTTTCTGTATCATGAGGTTCTGTATCATGAGGATCTATATCATGAGGTTGTGTATCATGAGTTTCTGTATCATGAGGTTCTACACCACGTGTCTGAATGAAGCTCCTTCCCCGCAGCCGGAAGCTTCCACAGAGCAGAACAAGAAGCGGAGCAAGGAGGAGATAGTGGACATGGACGACCCCGAGACGCGGCGCTTCCCCTACCCCTTCAACGAGCTGCTGGTGTGGGCCGTGCTAATGAAGAGGCAAAAGATGGCACTGTTCTTCTGGCAGCACGGCGAGGAGAACATGGCCAAGGCTCTGGTGGCCTGCAAGCTCTGCCGCTCCATGTGCTTCGAGGCCAAGAAGAGCGACCTGGTGGACGACACCTCTGAGGAGCTCAAGGAGTACTCCAAGTAGGGCGCCGCTCTTCTCTTGGTTAGGCCGTTTCACGTCACGCTGCTGACTATCAGTCTGCTCCGTTGGTGGGATAACAGGACATTTGTCTAGAGGGTGAGGGTATGGCAGAAGCAGCGTGACTTCGGCGAAGCTCATTGAAGCATCAGTGAATGAATGTATGACTAGGCTCGCCCTATTGGAAGGCATTACATTTGAATCACTAATCGTCCGTCGTGCGTCCGTCTGTCCGTCTGCAGCGAGTTTGGCACCCTAGCGGTGGACCTGCTGGAGGAGTCGTTCCGGCAGGACGAGACCATGGCCATGAAGCTGCTCACCTACGAGCTGAAGAACTGGAGCAACTCCACCTGCCTGAAGCTGGCCGTCTCCTCGCACCTGCGGCCCTTCGTGGCTCACACCTGCACGCAGATGCTGCTGTCGGACATGTGGATGGGGAGGCTGAACATGCGCAAGAACTCCTGGTACAAGGTAGCTGCAGCGCTGCTCTCAGGGCCACAGGAACTCCTGGTACAAGGTAGCTGCAGCTCTGAGGGGTTAGCCACAGGAACTCCTGGTACAAGGTAGCTGCAGCTCTGAGGGGTTAGCCACAGGAACTCCTGGTACAAGGTAGCTGCAGCTCTGCTCTCAGGGGGGTTAGCCACAGGAACTCCTGGTACAAGGTAGCTGCAGCGCTGCTCTCAGAGGGGTTAGCCACAGGAACGCCTGGTACAAGGTAGCTGCAGCTCTGCTCTCAGAGGGGTTAGCCACAGGAACTCCTGGTACAAGGTAGCTGCAGCTCTGCTCTCAGAGGGGTTAGCCACAGGAACTCCTGGTACAAGGTAGCTGCAGCTCTGCTCTCAGAGGGGTTAGCCACAGGAACTCCTGGTACAAGGTAGCTGCAGCTCTGCTCTCAGAGGGGTTAGCCACAGGAACTCCTGGTACAAGGTAGCTGCAGCGCTGCTCTCAGAGGGGTTAGCCACAGGAACTCCTGGTACAAGGTAGCTGCAGCGCTGCTCTCAGGGGGGTTAGCCACAGGAACTCCTGGTACAAGGTAGCTGCAGCTCTGCTCTCAGAGGGGTTAGCCACAGGAACTCCTGGTACAAGGTAGCTGCAGCTCTGCTCTCAGAGGGGTTAGCCACAGGAACTCCTGGTACAAGGTAGCTGCAGCTCTGCTCTCAGAGGGGTTAGCCACAGGAACTCCTGGTACAAGGTAGCTGCAGCGCTGCTCTCAGAGGGGTTAGCCACAGGAACTCCTGGTACAAGGTAGCTGCAGCGCTGCTCTCAGGGGGGTTAGCCACAGGAACTCCTGGTACAAGGTAGCTGCAGCTCTGCTCTCAGAGGGGTTAGCCACAGGAACTCCTGGTACAAGGTAGCTGCAGCTCTGCTCTCAGAGGGGTTAGCCACAGGAACTCCTGGTACAAGGTAGCTGCAGCTCTGCTCTCAGAGGGGTTAGCCACAGGAACTCCTGGTACAAGGTAGCTGCAGCTCTGAGGGGTTAGCCACAGGAACTCCTGGTACAAGGTAGCTGCAGCTCTGAGGGGTTAGCCACAGGAACTCCTGGTACAAGGTAGCTGCAGCTCTGAGGGGTTAGCCACAGGAACTCCTGGTACAAGGTAGCTGCAGCTCAGAGGGGTTAGCCACAGGGCGTTAACACACCACAATACACGCACGCTTGACGCATGCGTGGGAACCCTGCTGGGGTCCTCAGGGTTAAACGTATTCAGGCCTTCATACGTAGCTGCTAAGTGTTTGCCAACTTACCCAAGATCGAGTTCAACTTGCAAATGGCCTTCGAGAATTTGGAGTGACTTTCAAAATTGATTGCAATGTCCCCGCATATACAGCTATACCCAAAGGTGTGTGTGTGTGCACCTCCTGCCATCCTGCTCTTGGAGTACAAGTCCAAAGCGGAGATGGCCCACATCCCTCAGAGCCAGGACGACCACCAGATGACCCTGGAGGACAGCGAACACAACTTCCACCACATGGCCGACGACATTCAAATGGTCTGCCGCCTCCCTCCTCTTCTTACCTGCTGTACTTTGTTTGATACGCATTTTCTTTATTTGATTTTCCCTATAATGTCACGTTCTCCCCCCCCCCCCCGTTCAGGACGTTTTTAAAGAAGCCAGGTCACATGATCACACAAAGGTGAAGGCCGACACGGAGACCCACGTGCGGTCCAGGAAGCTGCCGCTCACCAGGAAGATCTACGCCTTCTACCACGCCCCCATCGTCAAGTTCTGGTCCAACACGGTAGGCGCGCTGCATCACAGCTGGCACAAGCCTGTCCCGACACAACCAGGAGATGAACGTTCACAGAACACATCTCTCACAATTATGTACACCAACACTAAACTAACTGAAGCCTATTTCGTAAAATTAGCTTTTGTCGGTGAACTGGCGTATGCTCGTCACATCAAGGTACCAGAGACCAGGTACCAGAGACCAGGTACCAGGTACCAGGTACCAGGTACCAGGTACCAGGTACCAGGTACCAGAGCAGGTCTTATTGGGCTTTTGCTGACAGGCAACCAAGTAACGTTTTATTTTATGATGTTGATCAGTAGAAAGCAACCAAAAACTGTTTCCCAAATAATTTGATTAGCCTAATTAGACTAAAACACAATCAAACGGAATATCTATCCCGTTTTAAAATGTTTCCATTGAATTCAAATGGCTGTTTGGAAGTGTATCCTGCGGCTCTGCATCAGTAATAAGCAGGTAAAGAACTGGCCAGTGTAGCTCTGGTGAGGGGGAAATGAGAGACTGTACAAGACTGATTAAACATGGACTGTATATAACACAGGTTAAACTGACTTAACATAACCTGTATATCATACAGGTTAAACTGACCTAACAGAGACTGTATATAACACAGGTTAAACTGACCTAACAGAGACTGTATATAACACAGGTTAAACTGACCTAACAGAGACTGTATATAATACAGGTTAAACTGACCTAACAGACTGTAGGTTAAACTGACCTAACAGACTGTATATAACACAGGTTAAACTGACCTAACAGACTGTATATCATACAGGTTAAACTGACTTAACATAACCTGTATATCATACAGGTTAAACTGACCTAACAGACTGTATATCATACAGGTTAAACTGACCTAACAGACTGTATAAAACACAGGTTAAACTGACCTAACAGACTGTATATAATACAGGTTAAACTGACTTAACATAACCTGTATATCATACAGGTTAAACTGACCTAACAGACTGTATATAACACAGGTTAAACTGACCTAACAGACTGTATATAACACAGGTTAAACTGACTTAACATAACCTGTATATCATACAGGTTAAACTGACCTAACAGACTGTATATAACACAGGTTAAACTGACCTAACAGACTGTATAAAACACAGGTTAAACTGACCTAACAGACTGTATATAACAAAGGTTAAACTGACCTAACATAGACTGTATATAAAACAGGTTAAACTGACCTAACAGAGACTGTATATAATACAGGTTAAACTGACTTAACAGAGACTGTACACACACGTGAACCCTTTTTCTCGTCGAGATTTAGACCGTGTATTCGATTACAGTTTTGGGGTATTTCTTATAACCACACTGTACTGTTACAACACCAGCCGTCTTCTCTGTGGGGAAAAAGACAGCAACAATCCTTTGTCCCGAGATCCTGTTTGACTCGGTGTTGAGAGAGAGAGAGAGAGAGAGAGAGAGAGAGAGAGAGAGAGAGAGAGAGAGAGAGAGAGAGAGAGAGAGAGAGAGAGAGAGAGAGAGAGAGAGAGAGAGAGAGAGAGAGAGAGAGAGAGAGAGAGAGAGAGAGAGAGAGAGAGAGAGAGAGAGAGAGAGAGAGAGAGAGAGAGAGAGAGAGAGAGAGAGAGAGAGAGATTACCCATTTTAATATCACTAAACAGAAGGTCAATATGTGGCGGTCGTTGTTGATATTGTGGAGGGCCGCCACAAACAAATCAAGGTACGGGGAAAAACTGAAGCGTTTGCATTTCTGAAGATATGAGCAGAGATATGAGGTTTTTTCTTGATGTGCGACAATAACGAGCCACGGGGTTTATTCTGAATGTATTTAAATGCACCGCTCCACAAACACTCTCACGCTCCAACTATCTCTTCCCCCCCCCCTCGCACGCCACACATGAGCACATATTCACGCCCAGGGCTGGTTCCAGGCATCATTGAGAGGGAAATGGGTTGCCTTTCCGGCCTGGGCCGTGCTAAGATGCGCTGATAGCATCACTGAAACGGCCAAGTCCACATAAAGAGGCGATCGCAAGGGTTCTCTGGAAGCGCTGTACCTCAGACCTGATCTTAAAACTGATGATGTGGCTTCAGGCAGCGTTTTAACGGCAGCTCGCTGGCGAGATGCGGGTGTTAAGACCGCTCTATCCCCAGTGGTCGGGGTCCACTAACTCTCTGACGCTTGGCTGTGCTTGTGACACGGTGAAGGACCTCTGAGTGCGCGTTCCCACGCTAAGCCCTGTTCGGTCTGACCTGAAGAGCATCGTTATTCGCATGTTGATGAAGATGGAGCCCATCTTGACTGAGTTTTGAATTTAAAGTTCAGAAGGACGTGTGGCAGTAGGCAAATGGACCAAGCATTTCATGTTTAGCTTTGACAGAGTCTTGCATGATTGCTGCTGCATTCAGTGGACTGAAGTGTATTTAGTTGTTTCCATTGCTTGCACGGTGTGCAAGTAGTTCATGTTAAAAACGGTTGTTCACCAGATCATCGGCGTGGCTGCAAACAAGGTGCTATTGTTTCTGGTAAATGACCACTCCACCGCTTCTCATTCCACACTTGGTGTTGTTTAGAAGATGAATGCGTCGTCACACACAGTGCCTTCTCCTTCCACCCAGAATATAAACGATGTTACACAACGTAATGAACAGAATCGATCCACCGCAATCCCTCTATACTCGCCTGTACAACTAATTCTCCCCCTGGCTAATTACTTTGTAACTTGTTGATCTCTCAGGAAAGAAGCAAAATAAAGGCCCGTAGCCCATCGCCCCCCTCCCTGTGTGGCCCTGCTGCTAGCTGGGTGTCTGGCCCCCGTGGAAATGTCAGGTCTGGGTCCACCCAGCGCTGACGTCCACAACGAGCCTCTGTCCCAGCGTGGAAGCCCCCCCTTTCTGGAAGTGTAAAGTGTAACTTGGTCCAGTGCAGCCTGTGCCTCCGTCGCACAGAGAGGATTGAGAGGAGGGGAAAACATGGGTGTGCACAACAGGGAATAGACGAAGGACGTACGGACACAAGGCCAAACAGAGGCAGAAAAAGAAGCAAAGTAAACTTTTGTTTCAAATGCACATTCGATTGTAGCTACATTTTAGACTGCAAAGCGTTGCCTGTGGTGTTTGTCTTGTGTCTGTAGGTCTTCTGTGTTTTTCCTCTTGTGTGACATACGAAACTCCTGAGGGCTAGTCCGTCATGGGGTCACCTGTGTGGCCGTCATGGGGTCACCTGTATGGCCGTCATGGGGTCACCTGTATGGCCGTCATGGGGTCACCTGTATGGCCGTCATGGGGTCACCTGTATGGCCGTCATGGGGTCACCTGTATGGCCGTCATGGGGTCACCTGTATGGCCGTCATGGGGTCACCTGTATGGCCGTCATGGGGTCACCTGTATGGCCATCATGGGGTCACCTGTATGGCCGTCATGGGGTCACCTGTATGGCTGTCATGGGGTCACCTGTATGAATGTGAACAGCTTAAAGCTGCTTCAACAGGGGGCTGTACTGGTGTACTGGTCCTGCTAGGATGCAACAGTGGGCGCATGGTGGCTTACTGGGCGTGTTGGAGATTGACTGGCTGACAGGCTTAAGAAGAAATGATCCTCCATAAGTCATTGCTTCACAACAGGAATTCTTTAAGGGCCCCAAGATGGCGGCCTGAAAAAAGAAAACGTGTGTGTGTGTGTGTGTCCCATCCAGCTGTTTTACCTGGCCTTCCTGATGATCTACTCGTACGTGGTCCTGGTGAAGATGCCAGAGTGGCCGTCTCCCCAGGAGTGGGTGGTCATCCTCTACATATTCACCTCCGCTGTGGAGAAAATCCGCGAGGTAGGTTTCTTTAAAACACAACAATATTAAACAGCCCCTAGAAAATTGTCTTAATAATGCACATCATGTTCCAAATGTAAGCGTTTTATCTGCATGGTACTATTGGTTCGTATCTCCCTGCAGATGTTCATGTCGTAAGCGTTTTATCTGCATAGTACTATTGGTTCGTATCTCCCTGCAGATGTTCATGTCGTAAGCGTTTTATCTGCATAGTACTATTGGTTCGTATCTCCCTGCAGATGTTCATGTCGTAAGCGTTTTATCTGCATGGTACTATCGGCTCGTATCTTCCTGCAGATGTTCATGTCGGAGGCCGGTAAGATCAGTCAGAAGATCAAGGTGTGGTTCAGCGACTACTTCAATGTGTCTGACTTCCTGGCCATCGTCACCTTCTTCGCGGGCTTCGGCCTGAGGCTGGCGGGGGGCAGTGCCTTTATACCCGGTAGAACCGTGTACTGCCTCAACATAGTGTTCTGGTACGTGCGCCTTCTCGATATCCTGGCTGTCAACCAGCAGGCAGGACCCTACGTCATGATGATCGCCAAGATGGTGAGTTCTCACTGAGCACGCACACACTGAAAGAGATACTGTGTTCCTACGGCCAGGCCTGGGAGCGTTTGATCCCAACACACCTAGGTCCTCAACGTAGTGTTGGACATATGGCTGTTATTTATTTCTATTTGTACATACACACATATATGTTGGTATGTTTTGGTGGGACATAAAATGTCTGATAAAGTGTGTGTGTGTGTGTGTGTGTGTGTGTGTGTGTGTGTGTGTGTGTGTGTGTGTGTGTGTGTGTGTGTGTGTGTGTGTGTGTGTGTGTGTGTGTGTGTGTGTGTGTGTGTGTGTGTGTGTGTGTGTGTGTGTGTGTGTGCGCTCCCAGGTGGCCAACATGTTTTACATCGTGGTGATCATGGCCATAGTCCTTCTGAGTTACGGCGTTCCGAGGAAAGCCATCCTTTACCCCGATGAGGAGCCCAGCTGGACGCTGGCCAAAGACGTGGTCTTCCAGCCGTACTGGATGATGTATGGTGAAGTATACGCGTACGAAATCGACGGTAAGGACGACGCGGAGATTACGACTGCGCTGGCAAGAAAGGTTTATTAAACCTTTCGCGCGCAGCGTGGTCGGTGATGTGTCACTCGAGACGAGCGGCTTAAATCAAACCCGCCACGACCCTAATCATCGTCTCCGCCCCCTCTCCGGTAGTGCCCCTCTCTCCCCCCTCACTCCCCCCACACAGCCTCCGGTAGTGCCCCTCTCTCCCCCTCACTCCCCCCAACACAGCCTCTGGTAGTGCCCCTCTCTCCCCCTCACTCCCCCCAACACAGCCTCTGGTAGTGCCCCTCTCTTTCCCTCACTCCCCCCACACAGCCTCTGGTAGTGCCCCTCTCTTTCCCTCACTCCCCCCACACAGCCTCTGGTAGTGCCCCTCACTCCCCCCAACACACCCCCCAACACACCCCCACACAGCCTCTGGTAGTGCCCCTCACTCCCCCCAACACACCCCCCAACACACCACCACACAGCCTCTGGTAGTGCCCCTCACTCCCCCCAACACACCCCCACACATCCTCTGGTAGTGCCCCTCACTCCCCCCAACACACCCCCACACAGCCTCTGGTAGTGCCCCTCACTCCCCCCAACACACCCCCACAATTGAAGCAAAGCCCTGGCTCCGGCCCTCAGGCCCGAGGTTTTCCTGCACTGTTGTAATTAACTGAGTGTTTTTATCACGGTCACTGAGAGCTTAGCTTAGGACACGGGTAATTGTGAGGCATTCATGAGCGGTTGAATCTGCAAGGTAGTGCACACAGAGGCTTTTAATCCATGCCGCATGTTGTCATGTTTGCATGGGTAGCTGCACTTGTAAGTTGTCATGTTTTGCTTGTGTGTATCTCTAAAGAGCCACTCTTCCTCCACAGTGTGTGCCAATAACAGCGAGGATTCTATCAAAAAGCTGTGCAGCACCAGCGCGTGGCTCACTCCTCTCCTGCAGGCGGTCTACCTCTTCGTCCAGTACATTCTGATGGTCAACCTCCTCATCGCCTTCTTCAAGTGAGGTCACCCTTCATACCGCTTTCTAAAAACTCACCATGGAGTCGGTGAACATGAACGGACAATTTGAACATTTGTATCTCTGTCAGGCCTTGCTCGGTCGACTGCAGAACCACAGATTCTATTTTACTTTCTTCATTTCTCTGGCCTGTCCACAGACTCAAGACAAGGCCACTTTACATGTGCTTGTTTGGACATTGCTTTACAGAGCTTGCCCATAATATGGAAAATAACCCCCGCTTCAATCATTGTTTGAAGCGGCACAAAGTCAAAAGTCAATTTTAGAATTTGACTTCATAATTTTCAGCGACACACAAAACCGCTCCATTAGATTTCCAGAAGGATGAATTCAGGAACGCCTGTGATCAAGTGAGCGCCACTGTTCTAAGGTTCTGTCCACTGTCTTCCAGCAACATCTACATGCAGGTGAAGTCCATCTCTAACCTGGTGTGGAAGTACCAGCGCTACCATTTCATCATGGCCTACCACGAGAAGCCCGTCCTGCCCCCCCCCTTCATCCTGCTGTGCCACGTCTTCTCTCTCTTCTGCTGCATGTGTCGCAAGAGGAAGAAGGAGAGCACCTATGGCCCAAGTAAGACCGCGCCGCTGCCTGCAGTCGAGTAACAGGAAGTGAGATAAAGCTCACTTCCTGTTGCCGCGCCACAACGTTCCTGTGCTGTTGCTAACGACGGGGTTACCATACTGCTCGTTACAATGCAATATGGTTACCAGGGTTACCGTACTGTTACCAATACAATACATAGTTACCATACTGTACTGTTACAATACATAGTTACCATACTGTACTGTAACAATACATAGTTACCATACTGTACTGTAACAATACATAGTTACCATACTGCTCGGTGCTGTTACAATGCAATATGGTTACCATGGTTACCATACTGTACTGTGACAATAGTCAGATAATAATAATACATTTTATTTCAAGGAGCCATTCATGAAACCCAAGGTCGCCTTACAATTCATTAAACAATATAGAGTTAAAGACAGCAAGAGCTGCCTAGCCAACAGCATGATCAGAACAAGCCCTAAGGTGGGGAGACACCGGTAGGAGGGGGGTAAGAACAGCAGCACGGTAGGGGGGACATTACAGTGAGCAGGCCGGTTGGAACAGATGTGTTTTGAGGCGAGGTTTGAATGTTGTTAGGGTGTCAGACTGTGGACTGTGTGGGGGCAGGGAGTTCCAAAGCCTGGGAGCAGTGCAGCTGAGAGCCCTAGCACCCATGGTGCTGAGGCGGGAGGTTGGGACGGAGAGAAGACCAGCTGAGGATGACGAAGGGAGCGGCAGGGCCTGTCCTCCTGGAGAAGGTCAGAAAGATAAGTGGGGGCTAGGTTGTGGAGGGCTTTGTAGGTGAGCAGAAGGCTTTTAAAGTCCATCCGGTGTTGGACAGGGAGCCAGAGTAGCTGGATGACAACGGGGGGGATGTGGTCGGATGATTTGGTGCGGGTCATGATCCAAGCAGCAGAGTTCTGGAAGAATAGGGTTACAGTAGTCGATCCTACCATACTGTACTGTTACAATATAGTTACCGTACTGTTACAATACAATATAGTTACCATACTGTACTGTTTCAATACAGTTACCATACTGTACTGTTACAATATAGTTACCGTACTGTTACAATACAATATAGTTACCATACTGTACTGTTTCAATACAGTTACCATACTGTACTGTTTCAATATAGTTACCATACTGTACTGTTACAATATACTTACCATACTGTACTGTTTCAATATACTTACCATACTGTACTGTTACAATATAGTTACTGTACTGTTACAATACTATAGTTACCATACTGTACTGTTACAATATAGTTACCGTACTGTTACAATACTATAGTTACCATACTGTACTGTTACAATATAGTTACCGTACTGTTACAATACTATAGTTACCATACTGTACTGTTACAATATAGTTACCATACTGTACTGTTACAATATAGTTACCGTACTGTACTGTTTCAATATAGTTACTGTACTGTTACAATACAATACAGTTACCATACTGTACTGTTACAATATAGTTACCATACTGTACTGTTACAATACAATATAGTTACCATACTGTACTGTTTCAATATACTTACCATACTGTACTGTTACAATATAGTTACCATACTGTACTGTTTCAATACAATATAGTTACCGTACTGTTACAATACAATACAGTTACCGTACTGTTACCATACAACACGCTGACCCAGCTGTCCTGTGGTGTTGCACAGAGCTCTTCCTCACCGAGGAGGACCAGAAGAAGCTGCATGACTTTGAGACGCAGTGTCTGGAGACCTACTTCCACGAGAAGGACGACGACTTCCACTCGGGCAGCGAGGAGCGAATACGCATCACGTCTAACCGGTGAGCCACGTCGTGGTTCCCCTTTGTGGTTCCAGGGGGGTTTAGTTAGATGTTCTGCGGTGACCGGTGTTCCACCGGCGGTCCCTCTAGTTTGATTCCCCAGTGTGTTTACTCACGTTCTCAAACATGGCGGCACTGACTCTGTGGTTGTGGTCCTGCAGCGTGGAGACCATGGGCATCCAGCTGAAGGAGGTGGGCAACAAGGTCAACTTCATCAAGCGCTCGTTGCACACGCTGGACTCCCAGATCGGCCACCTGCAGGACCTGTCGGCTCTGACCGTGGACACGCTGAAGGCCCTGACCGCGCAGAGGGCCTCGGAGGCCAGCAAGGTCCACAACCAGATCAGCCGGGAGCTCAGCCTCTCCAAGAACGTGGTCCCCAGCCTGGGGACCACCTGCACGGACACGGGCCCTCAGTCCAAGCCCTCTGCGCTGGTCAAGCGCAGCGTCGGTGCCTTCTACGGCTCCCCCTTCGGCTCCTCCTTCCCTCAGGCCGGGGGCAACCTGGCGGACTCCCTCTTCGGCCTGGGGGCGGGGGGGGGCTCCGGGCCGGACGGCGGCCAGAGGGCGGGGCTCGGCCACGGGCTCGGCCACGGGCCCGACACCGGCGTGCACCCGGGGCCCCTCGGCTCCGAGAGGAGAGGCTGGATGGGGCTGGGGAACCTGGCGGCCGTGGAGGCGGGCGGGGCCGGGGGCTTCCCCCCCAGGGCTCTTGCGGCTTCCCCCCCCGAGCTGCGACACCGGGGGAACTCCTTCACCCAGAGGCAGCTGGCCCGTCCGCAGGAGCCCGGGGTGTCCGACTCCTCCGCCAGCCTGCCCAACGTGCCCTCGCCGGGGGCTCGCTTCTACGTCAGCAGCACCCCCTCCCAGCCCAGTGGCTCCAGCCACCCGGAGCTCACTCTGACCGGGCCTTACCAGCCCCTCCCCACAGACAGCGCCGTGGTAGAGTTCGGGGCGTTCGTCGGTGAGTACGACCGAGAGGCCGCGCCTGACGGCGGCGATGTGGAAAGGCAGGATGATGAAAACTGTGTGTGTGTGTATCCTACCGTTGTCGTGGTTTCCAAGCATTCCGACTCCGCCCGGCCCGCGCGCTTGCCCTCCCACTGTGAGGCGGGGGTGGGAGAGGAGGAGTTAGGGGGTGGGGGAGGCGGGGGGGGGACGGGGTCCTGGGGCTTCGTGAACGAGGCGTTCTGCGACGACGAGGGCCGGTCGCTAAGCGCCAGCCCGCCTAGTCAGCGGGTTAGAGTGGCCGACGCCCACGTGGTTGACATGGCAACCGATGAATACACCTCGGCGTCCTCGCACGGCGACGCTCGGCAAAAGGCCCCCCCCGGGGCTTCGGCCCCTGCAGGGAAGCCCGGGAGACCCCAGAAGAAGAAGAGCGGAGACGGCCGTGAGGCGGGATCCAGGGCGCGGTCGCTGTTCTCCAGAAGGCGTCAGAGTGCGCCGCCGGGACTGGCCGACAGCACCAGAGGTTTGGTTTGGGTAGAGGAGGGCCCGGTTCTGCTGGGGGCCCGGGCTGCGTTACACGGATCACCTTTCAAACAGGAGCCCTTCCTGCTTCTGTTTCATCGTCTGTCCACCTTCTCCCCGTCTCTCGCCCCTCTGAGGCGAGTTGCTCTGCTGGTTTTTGGTTCTGTGCATGACGGGACTTTGAGAATAAGGGATTGGTTGGCGGTTTGGTTACGGCTGTCGGTCTCGTGATTGGTTTAGGGTTTAATTGAATGACAGGTGGAGGTGATACATTCCTAATGAGTGAAATGAACTGTGGCCATCTTCCGCGTTAAAACCGTCACGGAGAAATCCACCTTTTCTTATCGCTGTCATCCCTAATGAAACCTTCTGAAGCCACCGTGCTTTCCTCCTGCTCACCGCCAGCGAACAGCTGATAAACTGTTTCTCCCCTAAACCTGAGCCTTGAGCAGCAGCAATGCAGGAGTGGGAAATACTTTAGCCTAGGTTTTTTCTTCTTCCTGATTTCGTTGGGATGACGGCAAAAAAAAAAGAAATAAGGAATAGGCGTCTCCTTGGAATGCGTCCTTTGTGGAACATTTTATGGAATGGGCGATGTTCCTTTTTCCTGTTTGGTGCGGCGGCCATGCCTTGATGAACCTGATGAGGGTCTGGCGGCAGCTGACCCTAGAGGAACAGGGAGTGGTGAAGTGTGTTTGGTCTGCCCGGAGCACCACGTCGTACCAGGATGACATGTGGTGCTCCATGCAGCTGTCCAAACGCTACAATGACCACATTGATTCTCCCGCCTTGATTTAACATGTAACATTTAACACTTCAATGGGCTGCACATGATATATATTAGTTCTAATAATCAGAATCAGAATCAGAGTTGCTTTTATTACATCTTAACGTTAGGGTTAAGTACGCAAGAGTAAAATTCTTAGGCTTGGATCCTCAACAGTCACATAGCAGCATCAATACAAGATCAATAACAAAGGATGTAATGATAAATAATAATAAGTAATAATAAGTAGCAACATCAATACAACAAAGTGTTCAAGTGGTAGTGGTACCACTAAGTACTACTAATAAGTAGAAGTTCAAATGAGTTCCATGTCAAGGTCCACCTTTTAGCCCCTTTTGTGCGGCCCTGCCTCTAACGGGCCATGCTGACGCGGTGTTGTGCTCCTGCAGGACACAAAGACAGCGTGGAGCTCCAGCAGTCCTCGACCAAAGACCGGCTGCAAACGCCCAGCCGGCAGGCCAGCCCCGCTGCCAGGAGCCGGCCGCAGGTGGGTGGGCATTCCAAACTAGCCACAATTTAGCTTTATTATTTTGAAAATGTGTCTGTTCCTGTCTCCTAACGAGCCTGTCTCCTAACGGGCCTGTTGGTGTCTCCTAACGAGCCTGTTGGTGTCTCCTAACGAGCCTGTCTCCTAACGAGCCTGTTGGTGTCTCCTAACGAGCCTGTCTCCTAACGGGCCTGTTGGTGTCTCCTAACGAGCCTGTTGGTGTGTCCTAACGAGCCTGTCTCCTAACGAGCCTGTCGGTGTCTCCTAACAAGCCTGTTGGTGTCTCCTAACGAGCCTGTGTTTCCTCTCTCCCGGGGTCCAGGCTCCGTCTGAAGGCCGACCCCACATGAGGACCGTCAACTCGTATGCCGGCTTCACAGAGTTCGACCAGGCGCCTTCGTTCCTCCACCCGGACTCCTGTAAGCCCGCCTGCTTCAGACTGGACTACCGTACCGCTTTTAAGCGCTGTGTTCTGCTAAAGTGCATGATGAACAAATGTATTCATGTGTTCATCAGACGCAGCGGTGCGCTCCCTGCTGCAACTCAGAAAATTTAATTTAGTATTAATTTATCTTGTTTAAGTATTTGTCTCGCATGCAAAATACCTCATCACACTCAGTCAACAGCAGTGTGTCAAGTGATTTTGACTCAACACACATTTCATCAGTTACTTTCTCCTAATAGTGGGCGATGACAGATCTTCCACTGGTTCAAACTGCAGGACTAGCAGTAGCATAGTTTCTGTGCTGCGCCCCTGGATGTGTGCGGGGGCTGATCACCCCTAGATGGGAGCTGATCAGCCCTGGATGTGTGCGGGGGCTGATCAGCCCTGGATGTGTGCGGAGGCTAATCACCCCTGGATGTGTGCGGGGGCTGATCAGCCCTGGGTGTGTGCTGATCAGCCCTGGATGTGTGCTGATCAGCCCTGGATGTGTGCGGAGGCTGATCAGCCCTGGATGTGTGCTGAGGCTGATCAGCCCTGGATGTGTGCTGAGGCTGATCAGCCCTGGATGTGTGCTGAGGCTGATCAGCCCTGGATGTGTTGTCTCTCCTCAGCTCTCAGTAAGACGGAGAGAAGCAGAGTTTCAGCTGAAGACATCCTTCTCCACGACGACCCTCGTGCCCCAGTCATGGTGAGAGGGGGGGAGGGGGGAGGGGGGGGACCCCGTACAGTCCTAGTTCTCCACCCAGACTTTATTAACGTGCTGAAGTTGGGGACCCCCTACAGTCCTAGTTTGTTACAATCTAAAATAGACAGGATCGTTGGTGAAACACCTGTAAAGGTAAAAGTCCCAGTGCTGTTATACTGTAGATCAGCACGCATGGAAGGCCTCTAGTCCAATCAGATTACTTGGTCAGAACTAACTGCATAAGTAAGGGTTAATGTATCGCAGAATCATGCTGTTCATCACCGCACGACTACTAAAATAAATCCATAATTGACACAAAATACAGCAACAAAAAATTATTTTACTGATTTAAAATAAAATAATTGTATTGCTTTTAAAAAAAACGTGTTATTCATAGCTGAATGCCGTGACCGACCAATCAGAAGGGAGTTTTCATTCATTCTGATGTATCTGAATACATGACTGAATGCCGTGACTGACCAATCAGAAGGGACTTTTCATCTAAGCCGTGTAATAATAAGACAGTTTAGTTTACAACTTGATTGTAGCGTGTTATTTCAGTATAGCATACTGCTTCGAGGGTTAGGGTTAGTAAGGTTAAGGTTAGTAAGGTTAGAGTTCGATTCCCTGCTTCGAGGGTTAGGGTTAGTAAGGTTAAGGTTAGAGTTCGATTCCCTGCTTCGAGGGTTAGGGTTAGTAAGGTTAAGGTTAGAGTTCGATTCCCTGCTTCGAGGGTTAGGGTTAGTAAGGATAAGGTTAGGGTTCGATTCCCTGCTTCGAGGGTTAGGGTTAGTAAGGATAAGGTTAGGGTTCGATTCCCTGCTTCGAGGGTTAGGGTTAGTAAGGTTAAGGTTTGATTCCCTGCTTCGAGGGTTAGGGTTAGTAAGGTTAAGGTTAATAAGGTTAGGGTTCGATTCCCTGCTTCGAGGGTTAGGGTTAGTAAGGTTAAGGTTAGTAAGGTTAAGGTTTGATTCCCTGCTTCGAGGGTTAGGGTTAGTAAGGTTAAGGTTAGGTTTCGATTCCCTGCTTCGAGGGTTAGGGTTAGTAAGGATAAGGTTAGGGTTCGATTCCCTGCTTCGAGGGTTAGGGTTAGTAAGGATAAGGTTAGGGTTCGATTCCCTGCTTCGAGGCGGGTCCTGCGTCACCTTGCCAATGACCGGACCGCTGTACATTATCCCTTACTTAAAGCATAGCACTTGGAGGTCTTGAGCGGTAACATCCCATAATAACACCTTGTTCACCTGTCTGTAGGTGCACCAGGAGAGGGCTCAGGTGAAGTCCGCCCAGGCCAGTAGTTTGTAAGTATCTGATGAACACACAAATAGGACTTGTTGTTCACACATATTTACCAACTCGTATGATAAGAACTGATATTCCTATGCTGAGTTTGGCAATGTTTGAGTAAATGAAATGTATAGGATGGTATTCAGAATAGTGGTTGGTTGGTTGTTAGTTTTGGTGTTTGAGCTAATGTCTGTTCTGGGAACTTTTTTCCTCTCCCAGACGAGCCGTGGGCGAGGATGTACTGAATGGTAAGAGACTGCTCCATCTCTCTCTCCAGTCCGTCTGTCACTCTGTCTGTAGGCAGCCCTCTCACTCTCTTTGTTTCACTCTGTCTGTAGGCAGCCCTCTCACTCTCTTTGTTTCACTCTGTCTGTAGGCAGCCCTCTCACTCTCTTTGTGTCACTCTGTCTGTAGGCAGCCCTCTCACTCTCTTTGTGTCACTCTGTCTGTAGGCAGCCCTCTCACTCTTTGTGTCACTCTGTCTGTAGGCAGCCCTCTCACTCTTTGTGTCACTCTCTGTAGGCAGCCCTCTCACTCTCTTTGTGTCACTCTGTCTGTAGGCAGCCCTCTCACTCTCTTTGTGTCACTCTGTCTGTAGGCAGCCCTCTCACTCTTTGTGTCACTCTGTCTGTAGGCAGCCCTCTCACTCTTTGTGTCACTCTGTCTGTAGGCAGCCCTCTCACTCTCCCTTTGTGTCTGTCTGTGTTTAAATAGTTTTTTACACTTAAACAGTTACTTATATTATATTCTTATATTCTTCACACTGTGGCATTACCAACCTGTGCAGTCCCTGTCTTCTGACCATATGGTCCATGGGAAGCATGTCTTAGTCACAGCATCGGTGGGAGGGGATGGGAGGAGATCCAGGGTTTGACCTGAGCCAGTGGTGCTCCTGCCAGTATGAACACCGTGAGCTTCAGAAGCTTCATGTTGTCCTCTTCCCTGCTTGTCCTTCCAGCGGCGGCTTGTCTCTACACCTCCAGACACGCCCACCTGAGCTCCAGGAAGGACTGTAAGTATAGAGGGCGTTGGAAGGCCTCAGCCTTTCTGCGCTGTGCGTCCGTGGACAGCTGTAGGGCTGTACTGGGCGCGCAGCAGACTTTGGTCCAGAACAGGGTTGGGGTACCATGAGTGACCATTACACCCCGCTATGGAGATACTGTCAGTCCTTCCTGAAGCCCAGGGGGGCTCCAGGAAGGACTGACAGTATCTCCATAGCTGCAGGGCTGTACTGGGCGCGCGTCAGCGCACGCGGTTCCACTCGCACTACAGTTGAGTTCCACGTTTGTCTGGCTTCCCCGCATGTGCGTTTCCCACTTCCTGCTTCTAACTCCAGGCCATTTGGTGGCGGTAATGCTCCATAACTGTTTGCCAAACGCCCAAAAGAAATCTATATTAAGAGCAATTAGGAAAGCAAATGGCATTTTCATCTTTCCCGAGCGTTGGCGTGATTTCCTGCCAGGAGTTCACCACCCTTTGTGTGTCTTTTATATTCTGTCAGAGATGTATTTTTCTGTTCTGACCACGGTGTTCTACAGAACTCTGTGGGATTACAAGATAGCTTTCCACCAGCGTTTCCATTCTTTCTAGTATTGTCCCTGAAAAAATAAAAATAAAAGACGTTTCAGCCAAATCAAGGGTAATACTAAAACAAAAAATAATCGAGACGTACATTTTTTCCTGATAATAAAAAGATTTGATCACTATTCTGCAATGACCATAATTAGCAACTGGCAGTCCTTTTATATTTACACTGTTGCAGCGCCATCTGCTGGTAGACTTTGGTCCGGTGAACGACTTTATATTTCAATGTCTTTCAGTCACTGATGAGCAGTATTGTGAAATAAAGTTAAGTAAAACGTAAGTAACTAAACTTGGATTAATTCTAATATTGTTTTTGCAGCAATTGGTTCCCCCTTCAAGCCCATGGAAAGCTACCAATACTCAGGTGAGCCTTCGGTCGCCTGCGTCGGGTTATGGAGACTCTGGCGTTTGATCGTGGGAACTTTACAGTGGTTGTAGCTAATGGCGTCCTTCATGTCCACATTGTTGATTCTCATTTTAGCAAGCTGCAATCATATAATGTCATAGATATGAATGCAACTTCTCATAATCTCCATTTCAAATTTGAAACAATGTATTGGTTATTAGTACTTATGTCATAATTTAGGCAATTACAACAAGTAAATAAACTGTAAAGTGGTGATTATAAGCCCTGCATAGCAGTGATCCTTGGTGTAGTTCCCTGTGAGGTTGACCTGTGTGTTGCGTGTGTGTCTCTCCATAGCCGTGGAGCGTAACAACCTGATGAGGCTGTCGCAGAGTATTCCCTTCACCCCGGTGCCCCCTAGAGGTAAGAGCTGGTACTGGGCTGGTGCCTTTTTTATCTGGGTTTTGCCATAGTTGGGACGCCTGCCTGTCTTATCTTTAAATAGTGTGCTTGTTACCAGGCAACAGAGCGATCACGCTGTCGACTGCCTTGACCTGACACGGATGTTGAGATCCTGTCTCGGGCCGTTGCGCTACACGGTCTAAATAACACGGAAGTTCAGGGAGGCTGGTGTCAAAATAACATTCTTCAGAACCAAAGAGTCAATGTGAGGCGCCGCCATCTCTGAGCCTGTAGTGACAAGTTCAGTAACCTGTTTTCTAACAGGTTGTGTCTCTCCCAGTGCTCACCCTTATCACTCCAGTCAAACCAATCCTGAAGGAGGAAGCATGCAGGCTGTGGTCACCAGTACACTCCCTGGAACACTTTCTGCCAACTCATCTTTTCTCTCTTATTTTGCTCTAACCCCCCCCCCCCCCCCGGTGACTAATAAAGTCTCGTCTTATCGTAATAGAAATGTATCATCATTAGTGTTTTGTTTTTAACTTTTGGTAACTTTTCTTTTTATTTATTTATTTCCAAGTACAGAGTGATGCATCAAACGTTGACATTGATGATTTTGAAACGTATTCTCTTCACGTGCATACATCTTTAAATAGCCGACCTACGAAAGGTTGTAAGCTAATGAACGTTCCAGTAGATCGGCCCGTGGGAGGAACAGGGTGGACTTCTGTTCTATCAGAACCCGGCCAAAAGAAAGGAAGAGACGTCCAACACGGGAAAGGGCAAACATGTCTTCATTCCTATTTTTTCATTTGTAAACGTTATAAGCGTTTGCTATTGATTATATCTAACATTAGTTTCTGGTTGTCTCTGAATGCGTGCATCCAGCAGGCTGCAGGTCCATTACCGGCCAGAGGGGGCAGTAATGAGAAGGAATCAGATTGTTACACAGAGCACTTTTAATGCAGAGAAGGTGCACTTCAGAAGGACGTTGGCGTCAGGGTCAGGGGTCAGGGAGCAGGGTCAGGTAGCAGGGTCAGGTACCAGGGTCAGGGAGCAGGGTCAGGGGTCAGGGAGCAGGGTCAGGTAGCAGGGTCAGGTAGCAGGGTCAGGGAGCAGGGTCAGGTGGCAGGGTCAGGTACCAGGGTCAGGGGTCAGGGAGCAGGGTCAGGTAGCAGGGTCAGGGGTCAGGGAGCAGGGTCAGGTAGCAGGGTCAGGTAGCAGGGTCAGGGGTCAGGGAGCAGGGTCAGGTAGCAGGGTCAGGTAGCAGGGTCAGGGGTCAGGGAGCAGGGTCAGGTAGCAGGCTCATGCATCAGGGTCAGGTGGTGCTGACGCCGGCCCTCTGCTGTGTGTGTCCTCAGGGGAGCCAGTGATGGTGTACCGGTTGGAGGAGAGCTCCCCCAACACCATCAACAACAGCATGTCCTCCTGGGCGCAGCGCGGCCTCTGTGCCAAGATAGAGTTCCTCAGCAAGGAGGAGATGGGCGGGGGCCTGCGGCGGGCCCTCAAGGTGCTGTGCACCTGGTCCGAGTACGACCTCCTGAAGCCCGGACACCTGTACATCGTCAAGTCCTTCCTGCCCGAGGTGGTGCAGACCTGGCACAGCATCTACAAAGAGGAGACGGTGCTGCACCTTTGTCTCAGGGTAGGACACTCACTCTCACTCACTCACTCACTCACTCACTCACTCACTCACTCACTCACTCACTCACTCACTCACTCACTCACTCTCATTCTCTCTCACTGACACTCACTCACTCTCACTGACACTCACTCTCATTCTCTCTCACTGACACTCACTCTCTCTCTCTCTCTCACTCACTCACTCACTCACTCACTCACTCACTCACTCACTCACTCACTCACTCACTCACTCACTCACTCTCATTCTCTCTCACTGACACTCACTCACTCTCACTGACACTCACTCTCATTCTCTCTCACTGACACTCACTCACTCTCACTGACACTCACTCTCATTCTCTCTCACTGACACTCACTCACTCTCACTGACACTCACTCTCATTCTCTCTCACTGACACTCACTCACTCTCACTGACACTCACTCTCATTCTCTCTCACTGACACTCACTCACTCTCACTGACTCTCACTCTCATTCTCTCTCACTGACACTCACTCACTCTCACTGACACTCACTCTCATTCTCTCTCACTGACACTCACTCACTCTCACTGACACTCACTCTCATTCTCTCTCACTGACACTCACTCACTCTCACTGACACTCACTCTCATTCTCTCTCACTGACACTCACTCACTCTCACTCACTCTCATTCTCTCTCTCTCTCACTGACACTCACTCTCTCTCACTGACACTCACTCACTCTCACTGACACTCACTCACACTCACTGACACTCACTCTCTCTCACTGACACTCACTCACTCTCACTGACACTCACTCACACTCACTGACACTCACTCACTTCTAAAACCAGACTTCATGTAACTGCAGACTGTGAGCAAACATTTCAAAGCAGCACAGTGGGTAGTTCTGGAGACGTAGGTTTGAATCCCAGCTCCTGTGTTTATATTGCACTCGCTCCTCTGGTTCTGTCGAGTGGACGTGTAAAGCCGTCCTGCAGGGCGTGCTTGACCTGTGTCTGTCTTCCGTTGCAGGAAATCCAACAGCAGCGAGCTGCTCAGAAGCTGACATTCGCCTTCAACCAAGTCAGGCCCAAAACCATCCCGTACTCTCCAAGGTAAACGCCTGGGAGCGCCACGCAGCTCCTGAACTGAAGTGTGTTTCACGCTAAGCCCGTCTCGCGGCCTGGGCCGCTATGAAGACCCTGGGTGATTTGACTAGAACATGTTTTATGTATTGTGATAAGCCATGGGAACACCCAAGAGGTTTTCCCATGGAAAAGTGAAATATGAATGATTGTGCACATAGAATAAAGGTCATTTATTAAACTATATTTGATAATGATGCTGATCTATTCAAGAAGGTTCCATGTGTCCAGAGGCATGGGGTGAATGCAGCACCTGTGTGTATGTTCCTCATGTTCTTCATGTTCCTCATGTTCCTCATGCAGCACAGGCTGAGCTGCGTGTATGTTCCTCATGTTCTTCATGTTCCTCATGTTCCTCATGTTCTTCATGTTCCTCATGTTCTTCATGTTCTTCATGTTCCTCATGTTCTTCATGTTCATGTTCCTCATGTTCTTCATGTTCTTCATGTTCATGTTCCTCATGTTCTTCATGTTCCTCATGCAGCACAGGCTGAGCTGCGTGTATGTTCTTCATGTTCCTCATGTTCTTCATGTTCCTCATGTTCTTCATGTTCTTCATGCAGCACAGGCTGAGCTGTGTGTGTGTTCCTTCTCCATCCTCAGGTTCCTGGAGGTGTTTCTGCTCTACTGCCACTCTGCGGGCCAGTGGTTCGCCATCGAGGAGTGCATCACCGGCGAGTTCCGCAAGTTCAACAACAACAACGGGGACGAGATCGTCCCCACCAACCTCCTGGAGGAAACCATGTTGGCCTTCAGCCACTGGACCTACGAGTACACCCGGGGAGACCTGCTGGTCCTGGACCTGCAAGGTAACACACAACATGCATACAGGAGACAGAACGCCCGGGAGACCTGCTGGTCCTGGACCTGCAAGGTAACACACAACATACATACAGGAGACAGAACGCCCGGGAGACCTGCTGGTCCTGGACCTGCAAGGTAACACACAACATGCATACAGGAGACAGAACGCCCGGGAGACCTGCTGGTCCTGGACCTGCAAGGTAACACACAACATGCATACAGGAGACAGAACGCCCGGGAGACCTGCTGGTCCTGGACCTGCAAGGTAACACACAACATACATACAGGAGACAGAACGCCCGGGAGACCTGCTGGTCCTGGACCTGCAAGGTAACACACAACATGCATACAGGAGACAGAACGCCCGGGAGACCTGCTGGTCCTGGACCTGCAAGGTAACACACAACATACATACAGGAGACAGAACGCCCGGGAGACCTGCTGGTCCTGGACCTGCAAGGTAACACACAACATACATACAGGAGACAGAACGCCCGGGAGACCTGCTGGTCCTGGACCTGCAAGGTAACACACAACATACATACAGGAGACAGAACGCCCGGGAGACCTGCTGGTCCTGGACCTGCAAGGTAACACACAACATACAGGAGACAGAACGCCCGTCGGATGACTCCAGTTTAGTAGGAGGGCTGTTGATGGAGAAAGGTTTTGGGCTGGAGGTTCTAGCGCCGCTGTGAGCGCTCTCATTGGAAACACGACCCTCCGAAGTTCCAGTTAAGACACACCCCTTGAATGGGGCAGCATTGTTCACATCGTCACGAAACTAAAAGGTGCTTTGTACATTGTGCAAAGACAATTGCGTTACCACAATGGCGTGAGTTTCCTTCCTCTTGGGAAAGTCTTCTTGAATCACAAGCAGGAGAATTACACAAATGTGTTGCACCTGATACAAATAGTACTGGTCTTCCCTGTGTCCAGCTCTCAGGTAGAGCGCCAGTTTTCTCTAGTGAAGTGGCTGCAGGGAGACTGGCGCTTAAGCCTTTCTACAGGGACACAGACCATCTCTTGGTCGTCCAGTCACAGGGCTGTGCTCCTGCAGAGTATCAGAGTCAGAGTGCCGTAGCAAGACGGTGGGTAGCTGGATTAGCCAGAAGGAGGCCATATAAGTCCTTATGGGCCAAAGACGCACCAGAGCCCCCTGATTCCCCATCATCAAACGATGAGGACTCTTGATTCAATTGAATTGATTGATTGAAAATGTTTCTCAACATTACTTACCATTTTAGTGCCCCGAGGCTTCAATGATTGTACTGATGGTGTGTGACCCTAAACCTTTTCTAAACCTTAGTATGAATAACAAATCAATTATTACTGAGACAAAGTGCTCTGCTGCAGACCAAGTGGCCTTGCCCCTAAAGGTTGTGCAGATCGTCTAGTTGCATATTAAGACGCCTAAATATGCGTATAACTTGTAGTTGGAATGTTATGTCTCCACAGACAAGGTGATGCAATCTCCATATTGGAGATTGCATCAAGAATTTGCAGGCAGGGACTTACCAGTTGTGGTTCTTGTTGAAACTTGCTCAAGCAAGTTGCTCATGCAGTCGTCAATCGCTTTGGATAACATTTTCTGCTACATATAAATGGATAAAGTTTCCCTAGACGAACCTGATCCGTTATGAACATATACTGACGCCTGTATATGTGCACTTAAAGATTATTAATAACTTTGTTCATGTTGAAACAAAGGCTGTATCTGATGTATCCCGAGGTGTCCCTTGTGTTGGTGACAGTGTACAGACACAGGCCACTTAAGATTTTAAATGCATCTATTTTGTCCCTTTACAGTCAGGCCCACTTTAAAGGGATGCTCAGAGAAGTAGGTAACTTGGCGTTTGCCTGTTTAACCTAGATGCAGACGCTTATTTAATTCCTAATTCATAATTTTTCTTCCAGAAGGGTAGTGTGCTGAGTTAGCATTTGCTTTCCGTTAGCCGCTTCCATTGACTTGCAGGGTTACAGTAGCCTAGCTGCTGTTCACGTGAGGGGAATACACTTTAAATTAGGTTCCAGAGATTTCCACTGTGTTCTGAATAGTCTGCTGGTAAGAACACCAGATTGTAGTTTGTCTACAAACACACAGAAAATTCTGCACTATTTTCGGCGTTGTGATTATCAGGCTATTTGTGATTCGCCGCTGGCGTGGGTTTTGGGGTGTGTGTGTGTAACATGCGATGTTTGGTGCATGCGTAGAATCAGCCATCCCACAGGCGCTACACCCAGTGACCGCAGTGATATGCTCACCCTCACCCGGTTCCCTCAGCGCCTGAACGTACTGCTCGTGTGCTCTTTGTTGTGCAGGTGTGGGGGAGATTCTGACGGATCCGTCCGTGATCAAGAGCGGAGAGAAGGGGTAGGTGGTCCCCCACAGCACCCAGCAGGGCGGAGCTCGTAGTCCGCCGGGATCCTAAACGTTGTCTGTGTGCCTCCTCAGATCTTATGACATGATCTTTGGACCCGCCAACTTGGGAGACGGCGCCATCAGGAACTTCAGGGCCAAACACCACTGCAACTCGTGCTGTCGGAAACTCAAACTCCCTGGTAAACACCGCCGGGCGCCCTGCCCTGCACTGGTTCCTGAGCCGTTCAACAACATACGGACAACATTCCTCACATTTCCAATTGGAACGGCAGAACAAGTTAGCTTTGCTGATACATGGTTGAGCCAGAAATACACACATTTAACACCAAACTGGTTGAGCCACAAATACACACATTTAACACCAAACTGGTTGAGCCACAAATACACACATTTAACACCAAACTGGTTGAGCCACAAATACACACATTAAACACCAAACTGGTTGAGCCAGAAATACACACATTTAATACCAAACTGGTTGAGCCAGAAATACACACATTTAACACCAAAATGGTTGAGCCAGAAATACACACATTTAATACCAAACTGGTTGAGCCAGAAATACACACATTTAACACCAAAATGTTTGAGCCAGAGATACACACATTTAACACCAAACTGGTGAATAACCATTCCTTTGAATGGTCAGAAAGGGTGTGTGCTTTTACTAAAGGTTGGAATTCGACCAGAGTGTTTTATTTTCTCCAGATTTAAAGCGGAATGACTACACCCCCGACAAGGTGACGTTCCCACATGAAGACTCCAGCGACCCGGGGGGCGGGCCTAAGGACACGCGCCAATCGGTCAAACCCGTGCTGTAATTGGTCCAGAGGAAAAGGGGTGGAGCCACAGGGAAAGAAGAGAGCAAGGTGTCATGGCATCGTCTCCTTGGAGACATGAACGCGGACTGTGTTGAGTGTTTTGGTTGACCTGTTAAATACCCTTTCAAACACTAAATGACCATGAACATTTGAAGAAGAAGAAAATGAACTATGTAAATGGGGAAGGGGCAAAGTTTTTAAGATATTTTTTACACATTTTTATGTCATTACTATATATAAATATATATATATATAAATGAAATTGCTTTTGTCAAAATATATATGTATGTGTATGTATGTATATGTATGTGTGTATATATACACATATACACATGTATATGTGTGTGTATTGCTTTTGTGTCACTGCAGAGGGTCAAGTATTTATTCTGAATCATGAGATGTTGCCTTGTTTTGAAACCACAAACGGCCGCTGCAGGGTGAGTGTTTTGTGTGTCTGTTACCGCTCCTTCCACTGTGTTGGCACGCCAGGCCTTCTGCAGAATGCCCATCCTTTGAGACCCGTGGGGGGGCATGAATCATAGCGCAGATTTGCTTTGTTCTCGCTTAACGGAAAGATATCATTTTATTTCGAAAAATCATGTAAAATATGGGCAGATTGCAATGCAACTTTTATAGTTCAATGTAATGTATTTAATTTTCTTGTGTTGAACTCTTGAGATGTGTCCACCAAAAATGTCTGATCGTTTTTATTGTTTCAAAGGTACTATTGCTTTATCTTGGTCATCAACTATTGTATGAGCAAATTTCAATCTAGTGTATCTTATAGATACTGTTATTTGACATGAAGGGAGCAGATGAAATATTTTATGCAGGGGAATGAAAACATGGGTGTAACCGTATATGTTTTGTACTGTATCATTTAAACTATTAAAACCCATAAAGTGCTTTCAGTATACGCCCTCTCTCATGGGACCCTGGGCAGAGGCTGTGTCATTTACTGGACCAGTAAACGGGTCAGACTCTCTGAGCTTTACATGACTCTCTGACTCGCATGCAGACCACACAGACATCGTACACCAGAATAACCTCTTTAACACAAATACCTTCCCCTCTTACACATCCAGAATGGACCCGTTCAACCCACTACCGAAATACCACGGATTGTACGTTGTATTTAACTTATTCAATGCTAGCATTATTACTGTTATTATTCCGACAATTATTGTATGGTCGCATTTCACATCGCGTCCGAGGTCGGAAACAATAGCCCTGCCCCCCCACAGGGATGGAAGGTCATTACTAAAAGTGTTTGAGCAATTCACGTGGAGGATGGTAGAGTAGTAAGCAGCACAAGTCCTACTGAAGGTCATTTGGTCCATTCCCTTCCAGATTCCAGTCTGCGTTGTGGTCGGCGCTGATCAAACTCAACTGGATGTGTGTCCCGGTAGGCCTGTGTACATTACTCTTGACCAATCAGCTGACGGTTCTCCTGCCTTTCAATGCCACCCTGCTATCTCCTACCGAGCCTTCGCCAGCACAGCTTCACCGCTGACAGGACGTCCTGTGTGCTGTATGGCTGAGAGGTGAGGAGCAGGGGCCCGCGCTGGGAGGTGAGGAGCAGGGGCCCGCGCTGGGAGGTGAGGAGCAGGGGCCCGCGCTGGGAGGTGAGGAGCAGGGGCCCGCGCTGGGAGGTGAGGAGCAGGGGCCCGCGCTGGGAGGTGAGGAGCAGGGGCCCGCGCTGGGAGGTGAGGAGCAGGGGCCCGCGCTGGGAGGTGAGGAGCAGGGGCCCGCGCTGAGAGGTGAGGAGCAGGGGCCCGCGCTGGGAGGTGAGGAGCAGGGGCCCCCACTGGGAGGTGAGGAGCAGGGGCCCCCGCTGGGAGGTGAGGAGCAGGGGCCCGCGCTGGGAGGTGAGGAGCAGGGGCCAGCGCTGGGAGGTGAGGAGCAGGGGCCCCCGCTGGGAGGTGAGGAGCAGGGGCCCGCGCTGGGAGGTGAGGAGCAGGGGCCCGCGCTGGGAGGTGAGGAGCGTAGGAACCAGTAGGATGCAGTATAGGGACTGGGTGCTACTGGGACCAGTAGGATGCAGTATAGGGACTGGGTGCTACTGGGACCAGTAGGATGCGCTATAGGGACTGGGTGCTAGGAAGGGACAGTCTTGTTGTAATACATATATGAGGGTGTTATATTATGATCAGTGGACATCATAAAGACATCAGTAAGCTGTTCTCAGTCTGGTTGGGCAAACAGACGAAAGGTGGGGGTCTGGTCTGCCCTCTCCCTAGCTCTCCGTTCACGCAAACAGATTTTATTTTGAAGGAGGCCTACGCTTCGTTTTTACCTATTGTGTAAATATTATAGAGCTATAATGAGCAGACTGCGCCTTGGCTAGCTCAACAACTCAAAACACAAAAACCAGATTCCAGACCGACTGGTTTCACTTTCCAGATGGGTGCGGCTTATACGGTTCCTATAAAGCCAATGACGCAGCGCTTTTATTCCAGTATCTAGATACTTAGTAGAGTAGACACGTTGTAGAGTAGACACTCTGCAACAACTCAACTAAAACCATCATGGCTACAGTAGTGCACGTTGAATACTGGTGAGTAATATTTATAGTGCAACTCTATAAAGTGCGAATTCCTTTCATAAACAACAGTCTACATCCAGTTTGTTTCTTTTCCAGCGGAGGATGAGGCTTCAGCAGCCGCTACCGGCGGCTGGAGGCTGCCATCAAGCAGTGCATTCCTGGTGCGGTGGTGACGGGAACCGTAGGAAGGTCCCGTAAGTCCGCTGGTGGTTTACTGACAATAGCTGTTGTTTTTGACGCTATACATTTCTGTTGGGACTGTAACTGCTCCTGTGCTTTTTAGACCGATAAGCCTGCACACTTCTAAATCGTTTTTATTATATTGTTTTCTCCCTTTTAGAAAGTTTTGAGGTGACCGTAAATGGAAAATTGCTGTACTCCAAACTGCAGAGCGGAAGCTTCCCTGATGAAACCACGGTAAGGCTGAGACAAACAGATGTGAACAGTAGGCCTATTATCTCGAGCACGGAAACTTTTATTTTGCTCCTCAAGCTGTCCAAGAGCGCACCTCGCTCCGCGCAGGGTCCGCGCAGACCAAAAAGACGCATCAAATGCGCAATAGCGGACCGCTACCTTGAACGGCCTCGCAAAGGTCATTTTTATATTACCTCAGCTAACCCCTCCCTGAGGAAGTGGGCCAACTCTTTGTCTCGGTCTCTTTTCAATGCTTTATTAACTTAAAACAGCAGAAGATCGTTCATCCACCGGGGTCACACAAAGCAAGGCACGAGGATTCTCTTTGAATTTTTAACGTTAATGCGCCTTCCGGCATTTCATCTTCATATCTGATGCGTCGTGTGTCCAAACTGGTCTTAAAACTTCTGATCGTCTTGCAATTAATTATTCATTTAACTTATAACTGTCCAACTGCACAAGTAGTCCTAGAACAATAAATTGTATACATTAGTGTAGCCTATTAATGCGTCAATGGAGTTCCACTCCCTTGGGCAGGAATATTAATGTTGAACCAATATGAATGTTTACTGCGGCATCGAGGTTATTGCAGAAACTGAAAACATATTGCCTACATTTCATTGGCATAGGCTGCATTAATATCAATCCAAGTGTGGATATGCCAATTAATTCACTGAGCATTCTTGGTAAATAAATAATTGAGTGTTTTCTTCAAACATTGATTTTTCATTGTGTGTCCCTTACTAGCTGGTGAACCAGCTGTTGGCGATGAAACAGAAGCCCGCCCAGAAGCCCGCCCAGAAGCCCGCCCACAGGGGAGGATGACGTTAATTACATTTCCTAACTGGAAATCAAAAGGCTGTATCATATCAGAAGAGAAAATCTGTTTTTATTGTCCATTGATCCATTGTTTTTCTAGTTCGACCATAAACAAGGGTAGGTGAGAGTGAGATGTGCCAAGTTTAAAGTCAATCAGGTTTTAATCATTGCTTGTTTAAAGGCCTATTGTCCTGAAAGATGGTTAGGCCTCCATTAACTAAACAATGATACAAAAACATAACTTCCTCATTCTCTACCCACAGTCATTTGTTATAAAGTTTAAATAGATTGAGTACTAAACACCTTAAGTTGGCCCCTCACGTTCTCAAAGGGGTCCAAAGCTGTGTTTCAAATGTTACTTTCAATACAAAACGAACAGATTCTTTGCTCTGCGATGAGTACAGCCCACGGCCCGAACATAGCAGGATAGTCCTTAGTCGGTCACTGAGCCGCCTGTTAATGATTGTTCACACTTAAAAAGTATGGTGTGAACATGATGCATCCAGGTGGGACCTCATGAACCCCTCCCTAAGGAAGTCCTCTGTTATGTCCCCTGTCTCTTTTCAACGCGTTGTTTACCCACAACTGCTCAATATCCACAGCTGCATGCATATCAACGTATACACTGGTACTTTCCTTTCTGCCTCTCTGATTAGAAAGAAAACAAACATGGAATGACCCTCGCATTCATTAAATAAGCATTGTTTGCATGTATGATTATAGGATGGCTACATACAGTTCTGTTTTCCTTAAAAGCATTAGTAAGACTATACTTGCTGTATAGGCCTATTGTGAAAGCCCTAAGCTTTTGACACCATAAATAAAGCAATTCAAATCAAATCGACCTAGTCGTCCTTTCACTGTAGTCAAATGGTCTGAGATGTGAAGCAAAGACGTCCCCATCATCTGCGTTTTGGAGACAACACCAGTCATCATTTGGATTCTGTTCATAAGCTGTCATGCTAGTTCTAGGCTATTGGAATACAACCGAATCAAAGTCCTGAAAATATCCTGATCCTTATAGACATTAAAAAGCCTGAGTGTTTGTTTTGGCTTCCTTTGGGCTAATCTCTATAATCGACATAAAACACACAGGAAGAACTTCTTCAGTGGGTGTTGTTATGGCTTGTATCTCAAATGATGTCAAGGTGATTAATGAGTTGATTGTGTTTGGGCGTGCGCTAATAGTAGGCCTACATAACAAAAAGATTTCCACCACCAAAAAATACAAACTCGAAATAGGCTTTTCATCTAATGAAAACCTCCCACAACGGTTAGAAATATAAATCAGATCAAATCGAGACTGTAGATCAAAACTAAATGTTTGAATGCTGTTTGTAACTAAACAGTTGATCAACGTGTCCGGTAGCATGTTCAGGTCCGTCTACACACCTGTAATTATAGAAGTCAAGTGAAGTACTCAGGTGAGCGCATGGACTGTAAGGTGAGGCCTAACATATGTCCACGAGATGGCGCCACATCTTCTAGATAATAGTAAAGGAAATAGAAAATTCATAAATTTAACCACGATGCTCTAATGGTGATGTTTTACTGCCCTCTAGTGACTACAAACGGGGAATTATTTTTTGTAACAAAAGAAGGTTTATTGTCTTGCATGGGACATAATGTTATTGTGTCAAACAGTAGGATATCGTAATTATTTACACTACACATTTTCTATCAATTATATCCTGTTTAATAATATGATCTGCTAAAGCTTAATCCAAGAAGATGATGATTGATTAGCTATAACTGTTTTGGGGTGTGACCCAAACGCACGACACAAAGAGGCAGAAACAGCGGGAAGGTTCTAGGGTGTTAGCACCAAATTAAGCAGGTAGGGGCCGAGCAAATCGTGGTCAGACAGGCAAAGGTTCGGCGGCAGGCGGGGGGTCAGGCAGACAGGGGGTCAGGCAGGCGGGGGGTCAGGCAGACGGGGTCGGCGGGGGGTCAGGCAGGCGGGGGGTCAGGCAGACGGGGGGTCAGGCAGGCGGGGGGTCAGGCAGGCGGGGGGTCAGGCAGACGGGGTCGGCGGGGGGTCAGGCAGGCGGGGGGTCAGGCAGACGGGGGGTCAGGCAGACGGGGGGTCGGCGGCAGGCGGGGGGTCAGGCAGACAGGGGGTCGGCGGGGGGTCAGGCAGGCGGGGGGTCAGGCAGACAGGGGGTCGGCGGGGGGTCAGGCAGGCGGGGGGTCAGGCAGACAGGGGGTCGGCGGGGGGTCAGGCAGGCGGGGGGTCAGGCAGACAGGGGGTCAGGCAGGCGGGGGGTCGGCGGCAGGCAGGTAATCCAAAGGGATAGCTGGACACAAGGAGAGTACGGGTTAGGGGCAGGAAAGGAGAACGGAGCATCAAATCAGAGCGAGAACGCGGGTACTAACTTGGAGCAGTCAACAACGAACTGGCGCCGGCTGCTAGGAAACCCAGGGGGGAATAGGGTGCGGTGATAGGTGATTGATGGCAGGTGTGTAAACGGTGAGGCACGTGGAGAAGTAGCAGCCGGCGCCCGTTAGCTGGTGGAAGTGGACGGCGTGACAATAACACCAGACCTGGTTCCATCTCTTGGTTTTTTTTTTTTTTAACAATGCAACAAATCAGACGGTATCAGTGGGTGTCAGTGGGTGTCAGTGGGTGTCAGTGGGTGTACTCTGTGTTAAGGGGGTGTTGTTGCATGTACAGACAGGGGGCTCCTATACATAGTCCATGTAGAGTTTTTGTTTCCAATCATGGATCTTTGTTAAGTTAAATTGTTAGGTTAAATTCCTTCCGTTTCAAGGACATGTGATCTTGTATCACTATGAAATCATATCTTTATTCCATATATGATCTCAAATCAAAAGTGCATCAGAGCCTGCCTTCTCAACAGGACAGCAAGCGAGGCAGTGTAAAACCTGACACCTATCTATTGATCCCTCCCCGGTGGCTGTTCCAGTCTCCTGTCACGCACTGTGACATCACACTGTGGTCACGCACAGAGCGCCACAGAGGACAGACCCGTGTCTTGTTCTGACTTGTTATTCATCTGACATTCGTCCTTAGTCGAGTGGCGTCCGCATATTCCCTGGCTTCTGACTCAAAGTCCTCAGTCCTTTGCACGGTTTTATTTTCCTCTACCTTACTTCCTTCCTGGGTTCATGAACCATGCATCCTTTCAGCACAGCCTCTCCATGTTTATGGGAAACTCCTCCCACTACCGGGTGAGAAAGGCTTTGTCCGGGAGGTTGGATGGGCTGTCCTCGCTAAAGGGTGTTGCTTAACTTTGTACCAGGCTGCTCACTCACTAGATCAGCCTCCAGGCCACAGTGTACGATGCAGTGACAACTCACTGGCTGTCACTGCGTCGTACACTGTGGCCTGGAGGCTGCTCACTCACTAGATCAGCCTCCAGGCCACAGTGTACGATGCAGTGACAACTCACTGACTGTCACTGTGGCCTGGAGGCTGCTCACTCACTAGAGCAGCCTCCAGGCCACAGTGTACAATGCAGTGACAACTCACTGGCTGTCACTGGAGTGAGGGTTTAGCAGATGTGTGTAGGAAGACATAAGTCCAGATATGATCGTCAATCTTTTGTTATTTTTTACCATCAATAATTATTTTATTACTCAGATAGATACACAGACTAGTCTTGTCCAAACTGACAGCGTTGTTTTGGTTCCACTAGGTGAAATGAGTATTACTACTACTTATACTACTATTACTACTACTACTATCAGAATCAGAATCAGAAAAGCTTTATTGCCAAGTACGTTTTTTAAACATACAAGGAATTTGTCTTGGTGATGTAGGTGCACGTCACGTTCTCTATTACAGGTTAAACAGAACAAACTATACTACGACTACTTATACTACTACTATTATTACTACTACAAACTACAATTTACTAATACTACTGCTACTACTACTACTGCTACTACTACTACTACTACTACACTACTACTACTACTACCAATACTACTACTACTAATACTACTACTACTACTACTACTACTATACTATTACTACTACTACTACAACTACTACGACTACTACTACTATACTACTATACTACTACTACTATACTACTATACTACTACTACTACTACTATACTACTATACTACTACTACTACTGCTACTACTGCTACTACTACTACTTTACTACTATTACTACAACTACTACTACTACTGATACTACTACTATACTACTACTACTACTACTACTACTACTATACTACTACTACTATACTACTACTACTACTACTATACTACTACTACTGCTACTACTACTACTACTACTACTACTACTAATAATAATAATAATAATAATAATAATAATAATAATAATAATAACTATGATCAACAGTAATCCTCATTACGAAGTCCATTGAATGACATCATATGTTGTTGTCTCTCATGTTCATACTGTTATTTATTTTTGTACAATGATAAAAGCAAACCCATTAAAAATTACAAATAGAGGCTAATCAAATCCTTCAAAAATAAGTACTGAGTCCTCTGGGGCAACTGTCATTATTTATATTATATAATATTTGAATACAGTGAAGCTCATTTCATAGGAGACTAAATCTCTCTATGTTTAATGTTCATTAGGTCAGTGACTTCCATCTGTCTTGTTTGCTTTCGCTTGGCAGATTCATCGTTGTTTCTTCTGGAAGCATCTCTGCAAAAACTACGGAAATATCCCCCATTACACTACATAATTGAACCGTCTGTGTGTTGTTTCCCCTCAACCCAATGATCACAGCAAGCGTGTCGCCTGTATAAAAGCTTTGACCACCAACAGGTCCAGTAAACAAGGCCTACGCGAGCAGTAATGCATGGCGTCCCTCGGGTAATGTCGTTGGTTCTGAACACACTGACAAACACACTGATAGTTCACCCTGCTTTGATTTTGTTCTTAACTACATGTGCGATTGCCGTCCTAAACCTCCAACTAAAAACATGCACTTGATTCTTCGGCCTCCACGCCCCTGACTGAGACGCATGGTTGGAGTGTGTGAACATGTTCCTGATGTCACAGGGACTGGAGGGTACAAGCTGTTTGCTTTTTTTAGACCTTTTATATGTCCGCAAGATTCTTGCAATTTCTGGGTCGTATCTTCATGGTTGAAATCACTTAGTGTGAGTGTCTTTGGATTAAAGCGTCGGCTAAATAAATCGTATGTAATAGAGGGTGGCTATAAAACATATGATTCCCTGGAGTTTAAACCTAGAACAAATCATGCAATGCAATCAGGACTTATTACAAGCATTGTTGCACGCTCCAAATTGCCAGTCCTGGAAAAAGCTCACGTCCTGTCACACAGATGTACTTTGAGAATAAGATGCGTGGCTGAGCTTCAACCGACGGTACGAGGCTCCACGCCGGGGGTAACGTGACGGTACGAGGCTCCACGCCGGGGGTAACGTGACGGTACGAGGCTCCACGCCGGGGGTAACGTGACGGTACGAGGCTCCACGCCGGGGGTAACGTGACGGTACGAGGCTCCACGCCGGGGGTAACGTGACGGTACGAGGCTCCACGCCGGGGGTAACGTGACGGTACGAGGCTCCACGCCGGGGGTAACGTGACGGTACGAGGCTCCACGCCGGGGGTAACGTGACGGTACGAGGCTCCACGCCGGGGGTAACGTGACGGTACGAGGCTCGCGGCCCACGGGCGGATCAATAGTTGGGTGAGAAGCTTTGCACCATACACTCAATATCCTGCTAACAGCCTGTCTGAGCCTAAAGAACGAGGGGGAAGGATGGAGAGGTACTCAAAAAGAATGGAGGAAATACTAGAAAAAGATACATCCATAAGTAAATCCCAGAATTGTATATATATACTGTATATACACACACACACACACACATATATATACACACACACACACACACACACACACACACACACACACACACACTCACATATAGCCACATGAATATTATAAGTCACACATGCTTTCTATACAAATAAAAGAACAGACCCTTCTTTTGATGGAATGGAGCCCATTCCTTAGGTGTCTGTTGATAATCACTTCCGCTTCCACACAGTACAGACCCGCAACCTCTCACATTGCTTGTTATTTCATATGCTGTCGCTGTAGCCGCAGGGGTCTGACACACCGACCTCGTTACGATGCTTCTCTCAAGGCTTCCTATGTGTTATTATTATTATTATATATGATTCATTTGAGCTGTACCAAAGGACTTTATCTCATGCATACTGGTAGCACAGTACACGTCATACACGTTCCCATACACTTCAATTTCATGGAGGTACATTTTTATTCAGGATCTTTTGTGAAATATACAGAATACCAAAGTGGTAATGTTGCAGCAAATGTTCTACCGGTATTTTATTATTATCAAGCTTAGACGGTTCTTGCATGCAATATGTATAGATACGCCTACACTGATGTAGTATGATGTAGACCATGGAGGTTATGGCTGTAGGACTTCAAGGCTAAACCCTGACATCTGAACACAAAATAAATCAGTCATCTCTGTAAAACCTGCATTTGTGTCTTGAGTGTATTTCCAGTTTACTATCGTATTGCTATGACAACCTGATTCTGAACAGAAACAGAACTTGTATCGTACTTCAAGTAAACGGATTACCCGCTTGCTCAAAGGTAATGAAAACGACCGTGATTGTATTTATGTTGACATTAAGACCGGATAGGATGGGTGTCCCTGGAAGGAGTCCCACCATCCCCTTAGGGGCCAGTGTGTGGCCCTTAGGGGCCAGTGTGTGGCCCCTAAGTGTGGGGCCCTTAGGGGCCAGTGTGTGGCCCAGTGTGTGGCCCTTAGGGGCCAGTGTGTGGCCTTAGGGGCCAGTGTGTGGCCCAGTGTGTGGCCCTTAGGGGCCAGTGTGTGGCCTTAGGGGCCAGTGTGTGGCCCAGTGTGTGGCCCTTAGGGGCCAGTGTGGGGCCCCTAAGTGTGGGGCCCTTAGGGGCCAGTGTGTGGCCCAGTGTGTGGCCCTTAGGGGCCAGTGTGGGGCCCTTAGGGGCCAGTGTGTGGCCCTTACACTGGCCCTTAGGGGCCAGTATGTGGCCCCTAAGTGTGGGGCCCTTAGGGGCCAGTGTGTGGCCCAGTGTGTGGCCCTTAGGGGCCAGTGTGGGGCCCTTAGGGGCCAGTGTGGGGCCCCTCTCTCGGTGTGCTCTATGTCTTATGGGACGAACACTGGTACATATTGCAGAAGAGTTCCTCCTGAACGCCAGCAACTCATCGCTGCGAGGCCATGCTGGTTCACCCCTCACCCCTCACCCCTCAGCCCTCACCCCTCAGCCCTCACCCCTCACCCCTCAGCCCTCACCCCTCACCGTTGTACCGCGGAGGGTGAGTTTAAGGCCTATGCCTGTTGCCATGGAAACCACCCCCCAAAAGAGGGAAAGGGAAAGAGGAGGAAGAGAGGGATGGAAACGGGGAAAGAAGGCCCGCTACTCAAATTAAATGACATGTCCTTGTCCTGCAAATATGGGATCGTAATTGAAGGTGAAATAGGCGTAAACTGTGTGTGTGTGTGTGTGTGCGTTTGTGTGTGTGTGTGTGTGTGTGTGTGAGTGTGTGTGTGTGTGTGTGTGTATGTGTGAGTTTGTGTGTGTGTGTTTGTGTGTGTGTGTGTGTTTGTGTGCGTGTGTGTGTGTATTTTTGTGACTTTGTGTGTGTGTGTGTGTGTATGTGTGTGTGTGTTTGTGTGTGTGTGTGCGTTTGTTTGTGTGTGTGTGTGTGTGTTTGTGTGTGTGTGTGAGTTTGTGTGCGCGTGTGTGTGTGTGTGCGTACATCAGAATCAGAGTTGCTTTCATTACATGAGTGAGCGTGTCTGTGTGTGTTTTCTCTGAATGTGTTTGTGTATTGGGTCTTCATGCGTCTTTGTTTAGTAGAGGGGTACAGACTAATCAAGGTCTGCATCTTCTCGTAAATATCCATTTGGAAAAACATCTTCAATTATGTTATTAATATTATTACTTGTTTTGACAATATGAAATGCTTTCCATGAGGCATGTGATCGAGGTTTGTGCGTCATCACCACAACATATCACAAACATTTTGTTTTCTTTCAAGCACAGATATTTGTGGTAATTTGCCTTCTTTCATTGTGAAGAATCGCTACATCAAAACAAAAATAACCCAATACGAGTGAACAAAGGATAACTATAATTCTTGATCACATGGATGCTTATTAACCATCCTTAACTTAAATCGACTTAAATCGAATATGCCTTACACCCCCATACAGGGGGGAGTAATGCAGCCTTACACCCCCATACAGGGGGGAGTAATGCAGCCTTACACCCCCATACAGGGGGGAGTAATGCAGCCTTACACCCCCCATACAGGGGGGAGTAATGCAGCCTTACACCCCCATACAGGGGGGAGTAATGCAGCCTTACACCCCCATACAGGGGGGAGTAATGCAGCCTTACACCCCCATACAGGGGGGAGTAATGCAGCCTTACACCCCCATACAGGGGGGAGTAATGCAGCCTTACACCCCCATACAGGAGGGAGTAATGCAGCCTTACACCCCCATACAGGGGGGAGTAATGCAGCCTTACACCCCCATACAGGGGGGAGTAATGCAGCCTTACACCCCCATACAGGGGGGAGTAATGCAGCCTTACACCCCCATACAGGGGGGAGTAATGCAGCCTTACACCCCCATACAGGGGGGAGTAATGCAGCCTTACACCCCCATACAGGGGGGAGTAATGCAGCCTTACACCCCCATACAGGAGGGAGTAATGCAGCCTTACACCCCCATACAGGAGGGAGTAATGCAGCCTTACACCCCCCTACAGGAGGGAGTAATGTTCAGCCCACCAGCCGAATGAAGTCCACTGTGTTAGCACCCTAGTCCTCAACAGCATCGCTAACCAAACCTGCATGCAGGGCTGCACTCGTTGTGACTGTGGTCCCTTTCAGCTTGTTCTGACAACCTTCTGTGTTGACATGTCTTCTGCTTGATGTTCCTGTCCTGATCATTTAAAATGTCTTCTCATGCTTCATGACCTGCTTGATCCGGCTCCAGAGGCTTGTTACCAGGGGGTGACATCATGTAACCAGCAAGGTGTCACCACACACACAACACACACACTCACACCCTCACACTCACACGCATACACACGCGTCCACACACACATGCTCACACGCACGCACACACACACAGTCACACTCTCACACTCACACACGCGCAGTGCACACACACGCACACACACACGCTCACACACACACACACGCTCGCACGCACACACACACACGCATACGCACACACACATGCACACGCACACACGCTCACACACACATGTTCACACACACATGTTCACACCCACACGTTCACATGTACACACGCACACACTCGCACACACCCTCGCAAACACACTCATAAACACATGCACACGGACGCACACACAGGCATACTCACACACACTGACGTGCACACTGACGTTTGAGTGCAGGACGGTCGCAGGGTCAACGTCTCTCTGTCTTGATTAACATCAAATCTTGATTAAATGTCACAATTGTCATTGTTTACCCTTAACCTATTATTAACCAAGTAGGAAGTAGTGTATGAGTCTCATGACTACAATTAATTATAGATACTTAGGTACAGATAGTGAAGTAATATTACAGCCCCCCCCCCCCCCCATCGCTCACTTATTTTTCACTCACACACTTGTACACACACACACACACACACACACACACACACACACACACACACACACACACACACACACACACACACACACACACACACACACACACACACACACACACACACACACACACACACACACACACACACACACACACACACACACACACACACACACAAACAGTCGTTCAGCCATTTTATGAAATGCACTAGCAATGTCTACTAAGGAGTTGTGATAGGCTGTTGATTGGCTTCGGATACCGGTTCCGGTTCCCCTCGGAGCTGACTGCTGGTGTTGAGCAGCTTCAAGCTCCGCCCCCTCTATTAGATTGACAGGACACCTGCGTGATCCGTGTTGCTTTATAAAGCCGGATGACAGACTCCGACCGCACACACTGCACGTGAAATCCCCCCAAGGAGACGCAGAAAAAAAGAGAACCAGGCAGAGTGAAAGGTAGACATCTGCGCGACCTAAAAAGCTGCATCCGTGCCAGGCTCCACACGGCGCGGCGCGGCGCGGCGCAGCCCTCCACGATGCTGTTCTAATATACCGATCCACCGCGCGTGGTTTTAGACAGAATGATGAATTCAGAGGTGTAAGTCATGATTTATGAGCTCCACAGGTAAGTGGATTATTTCTCAACCATTTTTATAAGCTGTACGTTTGTAAGTGATTATCACCTGCTTCATTTGGACTTTCAGCCGTCATGGTAAATTGTTTTCTCAAAACCTAATCATTCATTTAAAAACATTTCGGCTAGTTCAATGTTGCTTGAATGCATTTCTCAAATGTCACACTGTAGGCTACATTTCCTCATAAACACCCGCGATAGATTTGTATGTTATTATAAATTCTCTATTGACCCAGATCAGGTGAACAGAGGGATATGCAAATTGGTATGTTTTTTCTTTAGTCGTCAAGTCGATTAACAATGCACGAACTCAGTTTCAGCTGGTTTTAAATACATGGCCACAAGGCAATGGGTGTCATATAGGCCAACAGCCTTATTGTTTTTAAACCAATACAAAAATGTATAAAATACTTCATTCATGTGAATGAATGAAAACAAATGGATTTCGATGGTTTGACGTGATTTACTGTGTTGGAAAAACCTCAGATAGAAGGTTGACATTTTAGGATGTATTTTGGGATTGTTCTTTCATTAAATATCCTACTTTGCACTTCAGACCCCAAGTGTCACTATGAGCGCCATGCAGAGCGGAGTCCGGCTGTACAACTACCCAAGAATAAAAAGAAAAACATGCAGAGGGTTTAGTTTGACCATACGGTCAAATTAATCATACGGGTGGATTCTGTAGATTAAAGCACAACTATGTGTGACAATCTTTGGACAACACGATAAGACAAAGATAAACATCTTTACCGTAGGTCAGACACACATCTGGATAGAAAAACAGAACTGCACTGCAGGCCTTGTTCATTTCAAATGGTGCTGATTCTACTGCTTAGTCCCCTGGTTTAGGATCACTGGTGGAAACACAACCATGAAAACAGCCAGGGAAGTGAATAGGAAACGAAGGTCAGACTGTATATCCCATCTGAGAGACGGGTTAATGCTGCAGCCGTCTTGGTCACAAACAAACACATTGATTATGTTACAGGGCTCACGCTGCGTGGGGGAGGGAAGGATAATCATAACCTAATGTGCATTGATCCAAGGTGTTGGATTTGATTTGGGCCGGTAATGGACCAGCACGGCGTGTACCACATATTACATTTACCCTGCAGCGAGTCAGGAACCTGGAAGTATGACCCAATAAAACGGGTTTCAGGATGGCCAGAAAATAAAAGAAATGGCCAGGAAACGTTGTAACAGCATTTCAGGATTTGATGACGACACGACAATGTGTTGTTCTTGTTGTTAGCGGACTACTGCCGTATTTACATTTTTATAGATCTTTTATTTAGGTCTTGGTTTGGGAGTCTGTCCCTAAAATAAAGAGAAGATGAGCCTGCCATATGTAGATGGCAATGAGACACTTTGATTCCGTTTTTTCGTAGAGAACTAAACCCTATACTGAAGAGATTCAAAAACCTTTTGGTAGGAGAAAAAAAGGGTTTGGTAAATAAGCCTGATGAAAGACGAGCTGTTGAGCTTTAAAATGAAATGACACAGTGTGGGCTGTGATTACTGCCACTTCAGGGCACTGAATTAAAGTCCTAGTTATAGAGGCTTCTCCCTTCTGTACACTCACTGTGGAATATTTATTTAGCTTGACTCCACATCTGTGTATCTTCAGGATACTGTAGCCGCCCCCCAATCCCGCCAACATCCCTCCCCCTCTGCTGAGACCAGACTCAGGCAGTACCATACTATTTCTGTTTCTTTTAACACGACTGTAAAAAGGGTTTTTTTCCCCCATTGCAGGTAAGTGCATGCATGTGTAATTCAATTCACTCTGTTGAGAATTTTGCTAAATAAATATTTGTTATGGGTTGAGGGCATGCTGTGTTGTAACGTCTGTATATCTTAATGCATGGACTCTAAGGGGAAAACGAAGCAAATGTTCACCTTTACCTGTGCAGTGCTGTTCCCTTACCCTTTCCCTTCTGTGCCTGTGACTAGAGTACTTTTGTCTGTGATAACCCATGCATTTCCTTATGCAAAATGAATGGGTAACCTGAATATATCTTGCTGGCATTGTGCTGATCTCCAGTGAAACATCAGCCACCACAACGAACAGTCCCGGGTGGCATTCTGCTTTCTCCGTTTGATTATCTTATACTATATTGTTTAAAAGGACCCCCTTATTTCACTCAAGTTAAAAAAATAATCTGTTATATGCATCTCCTCTTGCAGCCCTTAATTTCATTCAACACCAAGAGAAATCGTGTGTGTGTGTGTGTGTGTGTGTGTGTGTGTGTGTGTGTGTGTGTGTGTGTGTGTGTGTGTGTGTGTGTGTGTGTGTGTGTGTGTGTGTGTGTGTGTGTGTGTGTGTGTGTGTGTGTGTGTGTGTGTGTGTGTGTGTGTGTCTTGTCAAAGGTAATATGTTTTGAGACACTAATTTGAATGTCTTAATGTTCTGCCGTTGGTCCTTGCCGTCATAGACCCAATTTCGTCCCGTCGTCCTGTCCGGAGATGACCCTGGACCCAGGTGAAGCTCTCCCAATGAAAGAGCATAATGTGGATTTGAAAGTCTCTCCGCCCATTTATGGGAAAGGGTAGCTGGATTTAGAGTCTCTATGGCATTATTAATATCAATAACACATGGGTCTGTGAGGGCAGACAGGTTCATTCATCATACAAGGGAGGACTTTGGGATGGCATGCCCAGCGGTTGGTAGTGAATGAGAATGATGTCATGTAATTACACGTGTGCACTTCGATTGTTCTCACTCGCGCTTGCATGTTACTTTGGAACAGAAACGATCCGAAATGAAACGTAAATGTGTTTCCTTTTGTGTCCTTTTTTCTTTTTGTGTGAAAGGAAACCCAACGAGCGCCGATCGATGGCCTGTCACACCTGAACGTGGATCCTAAGGGAACGAGGGCGAGTCCTGTCGCCACGTTTTGGATGCTGTGGAAGACTAGTGATTTTGTTGTTGTAACTATGACAACCAGACAACAAGTCGCAGTCTCCCTCGACACTCAACACTCTTACTTCTGCTCTTTCTATGGTCGTTCGTGGTTAATAACGTTCATTAAACAAAAGCGCACCTGCAAACGTCTTTGTCTGTGTTGTTCCCGGGAAGAACCCGGGGGTTGATGGGACTGCGTTGGAGAAAGCAAAGCTATTTCCCTCAAAATGCCAGCCTCCTCGCATGCATCTGATGACTCATCTTCACACCACGGGTATACGATGTGTAATCGCCTGCAAACCCCTTCAATGAAGACCTAATGAGGGAACTCTATGTAGAAAATAAGCAACGGCAATGGATGATACCATTAATTTGAATACTGAAGGCCTCCGTAGAACATTAGTATATGATGTGTGCAGCCATGTTATTGCCCAGTCCTTCAGCCAATGATTTAAAGGCTTTTTCATAAGAACCAGATATATATAGTAGGCCTATATAAATTAATGTTCATGTCTAATATGCATTGCGTAATCAAATGTGTGAGTGCGCGCGCACACACACACACGTACGCACACGCAACATCAAGGCAACGCTAATGTTAATTAGGAACAACTACGCTATGACTGAGAAGTTAGTGAGAACAAAGAATGCAAAACGGTGTATTCCTGCAATCACAATAATTGTAGTCATAAGAACACATCTGCTGAAATCAAATAAAGAATAATGTTTGTTTGTGTGTTAATCTGCTTTAGGTCTACTCTTATAGTAGCTTAACTCGTTTTACAATTTGAGTAAAAAACAAAAACAAGGTTAGCGGTATTTCATTGATTCAATCTCAACTGCATTGATGCACACATAGCCTACTGGAAGTCCAGAGGCAGCCGCTAGCCAAATGCTTACTAGGCTGGAGAGGGTCATGAGTTGTAGCGTTATCCCTGTCTACCACAATGCAATTTCCGTTCTCTTCATACGAGCTGTGTATGTTCATTAATAGTGCCCGGAGCAAGAAAAATAAGTTCCAGACCAGAATAAAAACAAGGAAAATATAAATTAAATTCATTTTGACGAAGAATTTGACGAAACAATAATCCGAGAAAAGTAACAAAAACGTATATCTCCACATCAGAAGTCCCTCCCTCTCTGCTCGTCTCGCCGCTAAACCCGTGCATGTCCCTCCCTCTCGCTCTTCCGCCTCTCCCCGCCAAACCATAAGACTGAAAGTCCCGCCCCCTCTCTCGCCAATAACGCCCATTTGGAGCATCCCGTTCCAGGCGCTCCGTCGTGAGACCAGACCGACGCCTGGAACGAGGTTTGATGCTCGGAGAGAATCCGCTGTTTTGGCCCCTCCCCTGTGTGTTGATGCCCCCCAAACTTCCATCAAATCTCTGCTGTTGAATTCAATCTGGGATCTAACTTTGGCTACTTTAGGAAGTGAGTATTGGAATGTGTTACAAGTGTGTGTTCAGTAACCGGAACGCTCCGTTTAGATACCCGCCACACACACCGCCTAAAGTTAACGATGTCTGGGATCGAGGTACAGCTTCACGTCCATGGTTCACATTCCTTCTCAGAGATGAGAGCTAAGTGGCTAAAGTTAGCCATGCCTGCGGCTGGAGAGCTGAACTGCAACATTGTCTTAAAGACACAACATTTTAGAGAAGCAAGCGATAGGATTGATTGATGAGCGGTCACATGTGGGTTTAAGTGAACCCGAACGGGTGGCTTGAGTTCGGTCTTTCAGCTCTTTTCTAATAATAGGTTTAATGTTTTGTTCTGGATTCGTGCATTTTGCAAAACGTTTGGAGACAATCGTCTCCAAACGACCGAATACACAACTTGCTACAAGTTCGCTGAACATCCGTCAGAAAAACGTTCTGTTAACCGTTGATCAAAGTTGTGAACGGTATGCATGTGTTGTAGAGCCGCTCTGCGTGCCTCCTCAGGCTGCCTGCAAACCCGTTGTCCCTCACCAAGTGGGTCGCTGTGATCAGATGCATTTTTAAACTGTTTGTACGGATGCATTTCCTTCACCGATCTGCCAAACTGGCCTCTAATTATAAATACTACTACAAAAAAAAAGTATTTCTATCAAGTATGTGGCAACTAACTGCTCA
>JACYXH010000406.1:622500-655000 GCA_026745465.1 Lota lota | reverse complement strand
TAATGACCTGTCTCTGTACTGTCTAACCCCTACCTGCTCCTTAATGACCTGTCTCTGTACTGTTTAACCCCTACCTGCTCCTTAATGACCTGTCTCTGTACTGTCTAACCCCTACCTGCTCCTTAATGACCTGTCTCTGTACTGTCTAACCCCTACCTGCTCCTTAATGACCTGTCTCTGTACTGTCTAACCCCTACCTGCTCCTTAATGACCTGTCTTACAGTCTGACCCCTACCTGCTCCTTAATGACCTGTCTCTGTACTGTCTAACCCCTACCTGCTCCTTAATGACCTGTCTCTGTACTGTCTAACCCCTACCTGCTCCTTAATGACCTGTCTCTGTACTGTCTAACCCCTACCTGCTCCTTAATGACCTGTCTCTGTACTGTCTAACCCCTACCTGCTCCTTAATGACCTGTCTCTGTACTGTCTAACCCCTACCTGCTCCTTAATGGCCTGTCTCTGTACTGTCTAACCCCTACCTGCTCCTTAATGACCTGTCTCTGTACTGTCTAACCCCTACCTGCTCCTTAATGACCTGTCTCTGTACTGTCTAACCCCTACCTGCTCCTTAATGACCTGTCTCTGTACTGTCTAACCCCTACCTGCTCCTTAATGACCTGTCTCTGTACTGTCTAACCCCTACCTGCTCCTTAATGACCTGCCTCTGTACTGTCTAACCCCTACCTGCTCCTTAATGACCTGTCTCTGTACTGTCTAACCCCTACCTGCTCCTTAATGACCTGTCTCTGTACTGTCTAACCCCTACCTGCTCCTTAATGACCTGTCTTACAGTCTGACCCCTACCTGCTCCTTAATGACCTGTCTCTGTACTGTCTAACCCCTACCTGCTCCTTAATGACCTGTCTCTGTACTGTCTAACCCCTACCTGCTCCTTAATGACCTGTCTCTGTACTGTCTAACCCCTACCTGCTCCTTAATGGCCTGTCTCTGTACTGTCTAACCCCTACCTGCTCCTTAATGACCTGTCTCTGTACTGTCTAACCCCTACCTGCTCCTTAATGACCTGTCTCTGTACTGTCTAACCCCTACCTGCTCCTTAATGACCTGTCTCTGTACTGTCTAACCCCTACCTGCTCCTTAATGACCTGTCTCTGTACTGTCTAACCCCTACCTGCTCCTTAATGACCTGTCTCTGTACTGTCTAACCCCTACCTGCTCCTTAATGACCTGTCTCTGTACTGTCTAACCCCTACCTGCTCCTTAATGACCTGTCTGTACTGTCTAACCCCTACCTGCTCCTTAATGACCTGTCTCTGTACTGTCTAACCCCTACCTGCTCCTTAATGACCTGTCTCTGTACTGTCTAACCCCTACCTGCTCCTTAATGACCTGTCTCTGTACTGTCTAACCCCTACCTGCTCCTTAATGACCTGTCTCTGTACTGTCTAACCCCTACATGCTCCGTAATGACCTGTCTCTGTACTGTCTAACCCCTACCTGCTGCTTAATGGCCTGTCTTACTGTCTAACCCCTACCTGCTCCTTAATGACCTGTCTCTGTACTGTCTAACCCCTACCTGCTGCTTAATGGCCTGTCTTACTGTCTAACCCCTACCTGCTGCTTAATGGCCTGTCTTACTGTCTAACCCCTACCTGCTGTTTAATCACCTGTATCTGAATTCATATTTAAAGAAAGTGCTTCTCACACAAAATGTAAAGAGACATAAATACATGACACACGGTGACGACTGAAGCCCTCGTAGGATCTCAGAGGTTCATCCACTGCTGGTGCTCCCCAGGCTACTGCTGGAGCTGCAGGGCCAGGGCACCCTGAGTGCGGAGCAGAGCCTCCGGGTGAAGGAGTGGCTGTGCTCGGTGGAGGAGGAGCGCAGCAGCCTGACCACCGCCTCAGGGCCCGACAGCGGCATCGAGAACAGCTCCACGGAGGACGGCCTGGGGCCCGGGAGGACGGGGGGGAAACAGCCGGTAGAGACACACACACTGGAACACACACTGGAACACACACACACAGGAACACACACACTGGAACACACACACTGGAACACACACATACACTGGAACACACACACTGGAACACACACATACACTGGAACACACACATACACTGGAACACACACACTGGAACACACACACACACTGGAACACACACATACACTGGAACACACACACTGGAACACACACATACACTGGAACACACACACACTGGAACACACACACTGGAACGCACACACAGGAACACACACACACACTGGAACACACACACACTGGAACACACACACTGGAACACACACACACACTGGAACACACACGCTGGAACACACACTGGAACATACACTGGAACACACACACACTGGAACACACACACTGGAACACACACTGGAACACACACTGGAACACACACACACTGGAACACACACACACTGGAACGCACACACACTGAAACACACACACTGGAACACACACTGGAACACACACACACACTGGAACACACACAGGACCACACACACACTGGTCACACACACACGCAGGAACACACACGCAGGAACACACACTCAGGAACACACACACAGGAACACACACACTGGAACACACACACTGGAACACACACACACACTGGAACACACAGACTGGAACACACACACAGGAACACACACACTGGAACACACACATACACTGGAACACACACACAGGAACACACACACACACACAGGAACACACACACAGGAACACACACACACACACTCTGGTCACACTTCACAAGCCTGGCCGTGGTTTCCAGAAACATGAGGCTTGGGACGGCGGTGCAGTTTGCTTCAGACGCTGTTTGTTGTCTTTGCTGCGCTGGCTTTGAGCTACAGCTGCTGATGTTGTCTCTGACGTTGTTATTGTGCACTAACGTTCCTTCTGATTCCTATCGCTTCCGTGCTCTGAAAGCTAGTGTAGGCTATTTTATTTGGGGATCATTCTTAGTCATACTTCGGTATTTGTGGCTGTGGCAGGCCTGTAAGCAGCCCGTCTGTCTTTTCGTATGGTCAGACAGGCCTACCTGTCTGTCTGCCTACCTGTCTGTCTGCCTACCTGGATACCTGCGCAGGCTGGCAGCACTCCTGGCAGCACCCAGCTGGGATTCATGCCATGAAGGTCACCACGATAAAAGGATGCATTTGTCTGCTGAATGACTGACGGTAACAAGCTGTTCTGGTCCGACCAGGGGCCCGACCAGGGACCCGACCTGGGGCCCGACCTGGGGCCCGACACCGGGAACCCGGAGCGGTGGAGCCAGGGGCCTGACGCTGTGGTCCAGCTGCAGGGCCACATCCAGCAGCTGGAGAAGGAGAACACGGACTTCCTGGCCGCCCTGGAGGACGCCATGGAGCAGTACAAGCAGCAGGTCAGACCTCAGATCAGTGAGACCATCCGTCGGGTTTAGGTCAGCTGGAGACGCAGCTCGTCTAGACTGCTCTGGGACATGCGCTTGGTTTGCCAGTAGAGAAACACGAACCCTTGACTCGATTATTCAACTAAAGAGTAATTAAACACTCAAATCGAACCCCCGGGACAGCAGCTTCCCCGCACGACGCATGCTGCCTTACTTTAGTTGCTTATCCTGATTGGACGACACTGCAACGTCCGCTGACTAGTCACCAGGTTCAACCAATCAGAAACGTCTTCTGCACGCCCTGTGTTTCCCTGTGTGTGTGTGTGTGTGTGTGTATATGGCTGTATGTTTCCTTCAGTTGTGCGTTCATAGCGTTGCCAGGTGCTGACATGTGACGGCGGGGGGGGGGGGGTGTGTGTGTTGTCTCAGAGTGATAAACTGCAGGAGCAACAGGACCTGATCTCAGACCTGCAGGTTCTGGTGTCCACGCCAAACCTGCTGGGCCCCGGCTTCAACCAGAGGCCCCACACGGCGCCCCTGGTCTGCACGCGACACAGCCCCAACGGAGGCCCCTACAGACAGGTAGGCCCTTAGGCCGGGCCCTGGGGGACCGTGTAGGAGAATATACGTGGGATGCGTGGAGCGGTGCATGCTGATGATGGTGTGATTTGAATGGAAAAGGGTCTGTACCATTCAGATGAAAACACGTCTGTCCTGTAGCGCGCAGCTAAACGATGCAAAGATCACGTTGTGGTTATAGGGAGAGATATTGCGATTGCAGGATGATTCACTTTCACTTCAAAAGAATCCTGATCTGGACCAAAGCAACGTGTTTTCTACCTCTGGAGAGAACAATGTGTAGGCCAGGGCATCTCTGCAGTAATACAGTACATTTATAATGGTCTCATACATTTATAATGGTCTCATACATTTATAATGATCTTATACATTTACATTTACACATTTTACCCCTAACAAAAAAAGGAAATATGGCCATATTGGATATTGCCTTATTGGATATTGCCTTATGGATACAGCCTTATGGATACAGCCTTATGGATATAGCCTTATGGAAACAGCCTTATGGATACAGCCTTATGGAAACAGCCTTATGGATACAGCCTTATGGATACAGCCTTATGGATACAGCCTTATGGATACAGCCTTATGGATATAGCCTTATGGAAACAGCCTTATGGATACAGCCTTATGGATACAGCCTTATGGATATAGCCTTATGGATATAGCCTTATGGATACAGCCTTATGGATACAGCCTTATGGATACAGCCTTATACAGCCTTATGGATATAGCCTTATGGATATAGCCTTATGGATACAGCCTTATGGATACAGCCTTATGGATACAGCCTTATGGATACAGCCTTATGGATATAGCCTTATGGAAACAGCCTTATGGATACAGCCTTATGGATACAGCCTTATGGATATAGCCTTATGGATATAGCCTTATGGATACAGCCTTATGGATACAGCCTTATGGATACAGCCTTATACAGCCTTATGGATATAGCCTTATGGATATAGCCTTATGGATACAGCCTTATGGATACAGCCTTATGGATACAGCCTTATGGATACAGCCTTATGGATATAGCCTTATGGATATAGCCTTATGGATATAGCCTTATGGATACAGCCTTATGGATATAGCCTTATGGATACAGCCTTATGGATACAGCCTTATGGATATAACCTTATGGATATAGCATTATGGATATAGCCTTATGGATACAGCCTGATGGATATAGCCTTATGGATACAGCCTTATGGATATAGCCTTATGGATATAGCATTATGGATACAGCCTTATGGATATAGCCTTATGGATATAGCCTTATGGATATAGCCTTATGGATACAGCCTTATGGATACAGCCTTATGGATACAGCCTTATGGATATAGCCTTATGGATACAGCCTTATGGAAACAGCCTTATGGATATAACCTTATGGATATAGCCTTATGGACACAGCCTTATGGATATAGCCTTACTGGGATTTATATTTGGACAAATGGTTCAGCCCCAGCATGCACTTGACTCCCAGCCACTCATCGTGTGTGTGTGTGTGTGTGTGTGTGTGTGTGTGTGTGTGTGTGTGTGTGTGTGTGTGTGTGTGTGTGTGTGTGTGTGTGTGTGTGTGTGTGTGTGTGTGTGTGTGTGTGTGTGTGTGTGTTGCAGGGCAGTCCTCTGGGCTCTCTCAGTAATGGCTGCTACCCCGAGGACCCCCCCGGCTTCGCCCACGGCCTTCTCCTGGAGGAGCAGGACATCCCAGAGGAAGACCTCGGCGACATCGACGAAGAGGAGAGTGAGCAGCTGATCCGGGAGAGGCGCAGGTGAGCTAACCCTAGTTAGCAGAGCTACTCTTCGGCCTCCTCTGGTTCTGCTCTGGGATGTTGAGACGCGTGTCATCATCTCTCCAGACAGACCAACCTGACCTGGTCTAAGAAGGACCTGCTCTGTGGAGGACTGCTGTCGGAGGTTAAAGGTCAGACATCGCAGCCGTCGGGGCTAGACCACGGCGCTTCCGCCAGACGCTTCTGTAAGTCACCCTGTCAATCACCTGATTCCTCAACGACACAAATAGGATTGTCGAAACCCCTTTTCTTCATCCACAATACCTTATCTTAACAAGCTTACCCATATGTTATGGGCCCAAAGGATTCCTTTCTTACACCTCCCCATCCGCACACCAGTAGTGACTGCCTCTCTCTGACCGAACGTGTCCTGTGATATCTCTTGGCCCCCACCTGTGTGCAGCACACTCCAGCGTGGGGGGCTCCTCTGCGCGGGACAGTCTGAGGAGCTTTGAGGGCCACGGTCTGGTGCAGGCCCAGCAGAAGATCAGGGAGCTGTCGGTCACCATCCGCATGAAGGAGGAGCTGATCAAAGAGCTGGTCAAGACGGGTACGGATCGCCTCAGGCTGAACCCAGCGGTTAGGACTCCCCATGGAAACTTTATCCACGGTATCGATAAAGTACTTTCTAACAAAGTACTTTCTAACAAAGTACAATGTACTTTGTCCACAGTATCGATAAAGTACTTTCTAACAAAGTACAATGTACTTTGTCCACGGTATCGATAAAGTACTTTCTAACAAAGTACAATGTACTTTGTTAGAAAGTACTTTATCGATACCGTGGATAAAGTACTTTCTAACAAAGTACAATGTACTTTATCCACAGTATCGATAAAGTACTTTCTAACAAAGTACTTTCTAACAAACTACAACGTACTTTATCCACTGTATCGATGAAGTACTTTCTAACAAAGTACTTTCTAACAAAGTACAACGTACTTTATCCACTGTATCGATGAAGTACTTTCTAACAAAGTACTTTCTAACAAAGTACAACGTACTTTATCCACGGTATCGATAAAGTACTTTCTAACAAAGTACTTTCTAACAAAGTACAATGTACTTTATCCACAGTATCGATAAAGTACTTTCTAACAAAGTACTTTCTAACAAAGTACTTTCTAACAAAGTACAATGTACTTTGTCCACAGTATCGATAAAGTACTTTGTAACAAAGTACTTTCTAACAAAGTACAATGTACTTTATCCACAGTATTGATAAAGTACTTTCTAACAAAGTACAACGTACTTTATCCACAGTATTGATAAAGTACTTTCTAACAAAGTACTTTCTAACAAAGTACAATGTACTTTATCCACGGTATCGATGGCAGGACTGACCCATTTCACAGCGTCTCTAAGAGTTTTGTCATACAGCAGTTACACACTATCACTCATGATGTAAAAGATGAACCGAGGTTCTAGTGTGGTTCTCCAGGCCAGGGAGAACCGAGGTTCTAGTTAACATGAAGTATGGTTCTCCAGGCCAGGGAGAACCGAGGTTCTAGTTAACATGAAGTGTGGTTCTCCAGGCCAGGGAGAACCGAGGTTCTAGTTAACATGAAGTGTGGTTCTCCAGGCCAGGGAGAACCGAGGTTCTAGTTAACACGGTGTGTGGTTCTCCAGGCCAGGGAGAACCGAGGTTCTAGTTAACATGAAGTGTGGTTCTCCAGGCCAGGGAGAACCGAGGTTCTAGTTAACACGGTGGGTGGTTCTCCAGGCCAGGGAGAACCGAGGTTCTAGTTAACATGAAGTGTGGTTCTCCAGGCCAGGGAGAACCGAGGTTCTAGTTAACATGATGTGTGGTTCTCCAGGCCAGGGGGCCCAGGCCCTCAACAGGCAGTACAGCCACAAGATCTCGGCCCTGGAGAGGGAGGCGGTGCAGGCGAGGCAGGAGCTGCTGGAGGCCCAGAGGCAGCTGCAGGACGTGGAGAGGCAGGAGAAGGAGACCAGAACCCCGGACCGCAGCCGAGCCCAGGAGTGCCGCAGGAAGATAGCGGCGGCGCAGAGCAAAGTCCAGGTCAGGCTCCTTAGCTGACCTCTGACCCCGTGTGTGTGGCGCTACTGACCTCTGACCCCGTGCGTGTGGCGCTACTGACCTCTGACCCCGTGCGTGTGGCGCTACTGACCTCTGACCCCGTGCGTGTGGCGCTACTGACCTCTGACCCCGTGCGTGTGGCGCTACTGACCTCTGACCCCGTGCGTGTGGCGCTGCTGACCTCTGACCCCGTGCGGCTGCAGGTCCTGAGCCAGCGGCAGCGGGACACGGCGCGGCTGGCGTCCCTGCCGGCGCAGAGCGAGCGGCGCGCGTCGGAGCTGGAGCGCAGCGTGCGCAGCATGCGGCAGCAGCAGGAGCAGCTGCAGCGCCGCCTGCGGCAGGAGAGCCAGCAGAAGCGCCGGCTGGAGACGGAGATGCAGCGCAGAACGCACCGGGTCAAGGTACGGGGTCACGGGGCGGGGTCACGGGGCGGGGTCAAGGTACGGGGTCACGGGGCGGGGTCAAGGTACGGGGTCACGGGGCGGGGTCACGGGGCGGGGTCAAGGTACGGGGTCAAGGTACGGGGTCAAGGTACGGGGTCACGGGGCGGGGTCACGGGGCGGGGTCAAGGTACGGGGTCACGGGGCGGGGTCACGGGGCGGGGTCAAGGTACGGGGTCACGGGGCGGGGTCAAGGTACGGGGTCACGGGGCGGGGTCACGGGGCGGGGTCAAGGTACGGGGTCACGGGGCGGGGTCACAGGGGAGGGTCAAGGTACGGGGTCACGGTACGGGGTCACGGGGCAGGGTCACGGGGGAGGATGGGGCCCTGTGAGGGCCCTTAGGCTCTTCCCGTTATGCGCTTGTAGCCGAACCAATCAGCGTCCCGTGAGGAACCGTGATCTACGTGAGGTCATAGTCATGTGATCGTCCAATCACCTGCCAAGTTTTTATTTAAGTGCCGGCCCTTCTCCAAACAGTATCCTAGGACGACGTTCTGTGCAACGAACCTCTGAGGCGTCTCATTGGGTGTTCCTGTTGGGAGGAGGGGTTACACAGGACCTTCACATGCCACCAGCCAATGGCAGATGGAGTAGACCATTTTGGCAGGTACAAAGGTTGTCAGGCAGGTAAAAAGTCATTTGGAGCCGACGTGAACGTGATGTTCCCTGGCTGCCCAGGAACTGGAGATGAAGACGGAGCAGCAGCAGAAGATCCTCCGCATCAAGACGGAGGAGATCGCAGCCTTCCAGCGCCAGAGACGCACGGGCAGCAACGGCTCGGTGACCTCCCTGGAGGAGCAGCAGGTGCTGAGACGAGGAGACATCTCTCTCCTCTATCCTGTGGGCCGCATCCCGGGGACTTCCTGTTAAAAAAGGCGTTGTTTGTTCTCTGGGCAGAAGATCGAGGAGCAGAAGCGCTGGCTGGACGAGGAGATGGAGCGCGTGCTGGAGCAGAGGAGGGGCCTGGAGGACCTGGAGGGAGAGCTCACTAAACGGGAGCAGATCCTCGCCAAGAAGGAGGCTCTGCTGCAGGAGCGCAGCGGGCTGGAGACCAAGAGGCTGCGGTCCAGCCAGGTAGGGCACGCACGCACACACGCACGCACGCACGCACGCACGCACAGTCACACGCACGCACACGCACAGTCACGCACGCACTTACGCACGCACGCACGCACAGTCACACGCACGCACAGTCACGCACGCACGCACGCACGCACGCACACACAGTCATGCGCACGCACAGTCACACGCACACACGCACGCGAGCACGCACACGCACGCACACAGTCACGCACGCACGCACGCACACACACGCACGCTCATGCACGCATGCACGCTCACACACACACGCTCACGCACGCACACACACACGCGCACACAGTCACGCACGCACACAGAGTCACACACGCACACGCACAGTCACGCACGCACACACAGTCACACGCACGCACGCGCGCACACACACACACGCAGTCACGCACACACGCACACAGTCACACGCACGCACGCACACAGTCACACGCACGCGAACACGCACAGTCACGCACGCACGCACGCACACACAGTCATGCGCACGCACAGTCACACGCACACACGCACGCGAGCACGCACACGCACGCACACAGTCACGCACGCACACACACGCACGCTCATGCACGCATGCACGCTCACACACACACGCTCACGCACGCACACACACACGCGCACACAGTCACGCACGCACACAGAGTCACACACGCACACGCACAGTCACGCACGCACACACAGTCACACGCACGCACGCGCGCACGCACACACACGCAGTCACGCACACACGCACACAGTCGCACGCACGCACACAGTCACACGCACGCGAGCACGCACACACACGCGCACGCACAGTCACACACGCACGCACACACAGTCACGCACACACACACACACACCCACACATACACGCACTTAAACGCACACGCGTACTTAAACGCACACACGTACACACGCAGGCACGCACACTCACTCACTCACTTGCTCGCACACGCTAATGGCCCCCAGACACCGGTCTCCAGTCAGGTCAGGCTGGTCCAGGGAGTTTCCCCTTCAGTGGAGTAAGCTAGAAGCTAACCTGGTCAGAACCATCAATCTCTGATCACCCCCCCCCCCCCCCCCCCCGGCCCTGTTCCCCTGAAGGCCCTCAGTAAGGACCTGGTGACGCTGTCGAGCCGCATCGAGTCCCTGGAGCGGGAGCTGAGCCAGCGGGACGGCCTCCTGCGCAGCAGCAGTGCCCAGGACTCCCAGCAGATCCGCACCGAGATCTCCAACCTGCGGCAGGAGAAGGACGCCCTGCTGAAGCAGCGGGTGGAGCTGGACGACAAGCTGAGGCAGGGCAGCCTGCTGTCCCCGGAGGTACGGGGCCCCTGTAGGGCCCACATGGCGTGGTCTTTAGGGGTCTCTGCTTGTGTCCACTAGAGGCTCCCCACCGCTGCTAAAGGCCTTTAATAAACTCCTTTACAGTCACGACTCACAGCTGACCCTTATGGCCTTGAATACTGCTGGTGTCACGTTTAGACGATGCTCTCATCAAAAGAGACGCTCAGAAGATGGAGATACAGGCACTACCTGTATTACTACCTCCTGTACTACCTCCTGTACTACTACCTCCTGTACTACCTGTACTACTACCTGTACTACCTCCTGTACTACTACCTCCTGTACTACCTGTACTACTACCTGTACTACCTCCTGTACTACTACCTCCTGTACTACCTGTACTACTACCTGTACTACCTCCTGTACTACTACCTCCTGTACTACCTGTACTACTACCTGTACTACCTCCTGTACTACTACCTCCTGTACTACCTGTACTACTACCTGTACTACCTCCTGTACTACCTCCTGTACTACTACCTGTACTACCTCCTGTACTACTACCTCCTGTACTACCTGTACTACTACCTGTACTACCTCCTGTAGTACCTCCTGTACTACTACCTGTACTACCTGTATTACTACCTGTACTACCTCCTGTACTACCTGTACTTCCTCCTGTACTATCTGTACTACTACCTGTACTACCTGTACTACTACCTGTACTACCTGTACTACTACCTGTACTACTACCTCCTGTACTACCTGTACTACCTGTATTACTACCTGTACTACTACCTGTACTACTACCTCCTGTACTACCTGTACTACCTGTATTACTACCTGTACTACTACCTGTACTACCTCCTGTACTACCTGTACTTCCTCCTGTACTATCTGTACTACTACCTGTACTACTACCTGTACTACTACCTCCTGTACTACCTGTACTACCTGTATTACTACCTGTACTACTACCTGTACTACCTGATGGGTAGACTGGAGACGTTGAAGTCCATTTGATTTGTACAGCTCTTAATCAGTCACGGTCTCAAAGGGCCCTGTATTTATGGAGGTATGTTGTACATTACATGAAGTACGTCGCTTCTTCTGCCAGCACGTCTCTTCAAACTCTGCCTTCCCTTGCCGCGTCCAGGAGGAGCGCACGCTGTTCCAGCTGGACGAGGCCATCGAGGCTCTGGACGCGGCCATCGAGTACAAGAACGAGGCCATCAGCCAGAGGCAGAGGCAGCTGCGGGCGTCGGCCAGCATGCTCTCCCAGTGGGAGATGAACCTCATGGCCAAACTCAGCTACCTGTCGGCCTCTGAGACACGCGCCCTGCTCTGCAAGTACTTCGACAAGGTCTGTGGACCAGCCCTAACCCTCTCCTGCTCTCATTCAACCTGCTCTCATTCAACCTGCTCTCATTCAAACTGTGTTCTACGCTGTGGAAAAGATGCATTGGTTTCAGTTCATCCACTCATGCCCTTCTCCAACTGTCAGTCCTCTCTTGACAGACATATCAATAAAATGTCGTCATCTTTGATAAGAGAATAGTTGCTGGCTGCCATCCAGCCCGGCCGGTGCAGAGTGCTGATTGGGGGGGGGACATGTTGTGTGCGTTGCCCAGGTGGTCTCCCTGCGCGAGGAGGAGCGCAGGCTGCAGCTGGCGCTGGCCGACCTGGAGATGCGCCTGGAGGAGCAGCAGAGGCTGGTGGAGTGGCTGGAGAACGCCCTGGACCGCTCGCAGCTGGACACGGACCGCCGGCTCACGCAGCAGCAGAAGGAGCACGAGAGGAGCGTGCAGCTGCTGCTGCAGCAGTGTCGCGGTGAGCAGACGCACCGCGTCTCGTGTTTGTTTGGGTCTCGTGTTCGGGTCTCGTGTTCGGGTCTCGTGTTTGTTCGGGTCTCGTGTTCGGGTCTCGTGTTGGTTTGGGTCTCGTGTTCGGGTCTCGTGTTCGGGTCTCGTGTTTGTTTGGGTCTCGTGTTCGGGTCTCGTGTTCGGGTCTCGTGTTTGTTTGGGTCTCGTGTTCGGGTCTCGTGTTTGTTTGGGTCTCGTGTTCGGGTCTCGTGTTCGGGTCTCGTGTTCGGGTCTCGTGTTCGGGTCTCGTGTTCGGGTCTCGTGTTCAGGTCTCGTGTTTGTTCAGGTCTCGTGTTTGTTCGGGTCTCGTGTTTGTTCGGGTCTCGTGTTCGGGTCTCGTGTTCAGGTCTCGTGTTTGTTCAGGTCTCGTGTTCGGGTCTCGTGTTTGTTTGGGTCTCGTGTTTGTTCAGGTCTCGTGTTCAGGTCTCGTGTTCGGGTCTCGTGTTCAGGTCTCGTGTTCGGGTCTCGTGTTTGGGTCTCGTGTTTGTTCAGGTCTCGTGTTCGGGTCTCGTGTTCGGGTCTCGTGTTCGGGTCTCGTGTTCGGGTCTCGTGTTCGGGTCTCGTGTTCGGGTCTCGTGTTCGGGTCTCGTGTTCGGGTCTCGTGTTTGGGTCTCGTGTTTGTTTAGGTCTCGTGTTCAGGTCTCGTGTTCGGGTCTCGTGTTTGTTCAGGTCTCGTGTTTGTTCGGGTCTCGTGTTTGTTTGGGTCTCGTGTTCAGGTCTCGTGTTTGTTTGGGTCTCGTGTTTGTTCGGGTCTCGTGTTTGGGTCTCGTGTTTGTTCGGGTCTCGTGTTTGTGTATGGTGTGTGTGTTTGGGTGCGGTTTCAACTTTGTTTCAAGTATATTGGGGCCTTAAGTCCGTGTCTCCACTGGTCCGTGTCTCCACTGGTCCGTGTCCCCACTGGTCCGTGTCCCCACTGGTCCGTGTCCCTATAACCCATGGGAATGTTGATGATGTGTGTTCACCGTCCCCGCAGAGCAAATGGACGAAGGGCTGGCAGGAAGGCAGAGGCAGTACGAAGGCTGGATCCACAACCTCAGTAAGGAGCTGGACCACTGCAAGGCCTCCAACCTGGAGCTCAGCAGCCGGCTCAGAGAGCTGTGCGCCCCCGCTGGCCAGCCCAAGGAATACACCAAAGGTAACCAATCACGTGGGTTTATTTTGAGGCATACGATCCTCTTCCGATCTTTGGATGGCTTTGGATCTGGAAATGGCGTCACCCTTTTCATAGTGTTGCTATGAATGAGCAACTGACTCTTTCTGATAGGAGCCATGGATGAGTCTTCTCATCGCTGAGTCTTTTGGTCTTTGCTGCAACGTCTTGCTAAGTGTAGATAACCACTGTTTGATTTTCATTCACAATTTAGGAGAAAACTTTACAGGTTTTCTCAGAGCTTATCTTTTGCTATGAAAAGAGAATCGAATGTTCATGTTCAATGTTAATTTCAAGCCTCATATTTCCTCATATGCCCTAGCGTTGGCTAGCCTAGCGTTGACTAGCCTAGCGTTGACTAGCCTAGCGTTGACTAGCCCAGCATTGACTAGCCCTAGCATTGACTAGCCTAGCGTTGACTAGCCTAGCGTTGACTAGCCTAGCGTAGACTAGCCTAGCGTTGACTAGCCCAGCATTGACTAGCCTAGCGTTGACTAGCCTAGCGTTGACTAGACTAGCGTAGACTAGCCTAGCGTTGACTAGCGTTGACTAGCTAGCGTTGACTAGCCTAGCGTAGACTAGCCTAGCGTTGACTAGCCCAGCATTGAATAGCCCTAGCGTTGGCTAGCCTAGCGTAGACTAGCCTAGCGTAGACTAGCCTAGCGTTGACTAGCCCAGTATTGACTAGCCCTAGCATTGACTAGCCTAGCGTTGACTAGCCTAGCGTAGACTAGCCTAGCGTTGACTAGCGTTGAATAGCCTAGCGTTGACTAGACTAGCGTAGACTAGCCTAGCGTTGACTAGCCTAGCGTAGACTAGCCTAGCGTTGACTAGCCCAGCATTGAATAGCCCTAGCGTTGGCTAGCCTAGCGTAGACTAGCCTAGCGTTGACTAGCCTAGCATTGAATAGCCCTAGCGTTGGCTAGCCTATCGTAGACTAGCCTAGCATTGACTAGCCTTGCATTGGCTAGCGTTGACTAGCCTAGCGTTGACTAGCCTAGCATTGGCTAGCGTTGACTAGCCTAGCATTGACTAGCCTAGCAGAGGGATCTAATGGTTGACTTTGTGTCCGCAGGCGGCGGCGGCGGCGGCAGCGAGACGCTGGCGAGCCGCGGGCCGGAGGACGGGACGGTCCGGGTCCGGTCCAGGGAGGAGATGAGGGAGCTGGTGAACGCTCCTCTGCCCTCCTCCTGGAGGCGCTCCTCCCTCCCCTCCGAGGAGGCCTCGTCCGTCATGGAGGAGCTGCGGCGGCGGTCCCCCGCGGAGACCCCCGCGGTGCGGCCCGGGCCCTGGGGCGGGACCCCCTCCCTGCCCCTGGTCAAGCCCCGCAGGGGGTCCCGCAGGACCAGTCTGAACACAGGACCCCCGCTGGCCCACAACACGCTGATCGACGTGCGGAAAAACCCTGTTTAGATGTTTTCCGTCTTTTCTGTTGTTTTTAAAGGATTTGTTTGATTCGGTATTTGTATTCCTACTGCGGTTGCGTCGATGTACAGCTGAACAAACGTTAAGGACCCCTCTCCTCCGCACCGCTGCACACTTTGTAGCTCAGCCCTGGTGCAGAATACATCTGCTCTTCTCTCCATCGGTCGTTCATGCTTCGTTCATGGTTCGTTCATGGTTCGTTCATGGTTCGTTCATGGTTCGTTCATGGTTCGTTCATGGTTCGTTCATGGTTCGTTCATGGTTCGTTCATGGTTCGTTCATGGTTCGTTCATGGTTCGTTCATGGTTCGTTCATGGTTCGTTCATGGTTCGTTCATGGTTCGTTCATGGTTCACGGCATGTGTCTCAGGAGGTTAACCGGTCACCAGAAGGTTGCTAGCTCCATCCCCGGCTCCTCCTAGCTGAGTGCCGAGGTGTCCCTGAGCGAGACGCCTCACCCTGACCGCTCCCGACGAGCTGGCTGTCTCCGTGCATGGCTGACACCGCCGTCGGTGTGTGTGTGTGTGTATGAAGGGGTGAATGAATGAATGGGTGAATGAATGGGTGAATGAATGTGTGTATGAATGAATGGGTGAATGAATGTGTGTATGACTGAATGGGTGAATGAATTAATGGGTGAATGAATGGGTGAATGAATGGGTGAATGAATGTGTGTATGACTGAATGGGTGAATGAATTAATGGGTGTATGAATGGGTGAATGAATGGGTGAATGAATGTGTGTATGACTGAATGGGTGAATGAATTAATGGGTGTATGAATGGGTGAATGAATGGGTGTATGACTGAATGGGTGTATGACTGAATGGGTGTATGAATGAATGGGTGAATGCATGTTAGGCAATTCTGTAAAGCTTCTTCAGTGGCCACTGGTTAGAAAAGCACTGAATAAATGCAGTCCATTACCATTGAATCAAATCACCCTCTTGGATCATGTATAGCCTTTGCGACTATTTTATATTGTTTAATAAACCAGTATTTTTCCTTTATTCTTATTATTTGTATTATTTCCAGTGCATTGTGAATGATTGCCGATGAAGACTGAGTTGTGCTCTCTGAAGCAATAGCTTGGCCAAGACTTCGTTATTCTCCGTTTGGTTTAGTTCATAATGTTCCAAACTTCACACCAAAATGGGCTAGACCTTTCATTTTATGTCATGAACCAAATACTGGTTAACTTAAATACATAGAGATACATTTTAAGGTTACTTACCTAATTTATATGGATTCTATTTACAAAATGTTTTAAGGGGGTTGGAGACTAAGCATTAACAACACCCAGATTTAAATGTGATTGACTAGATATGTATAATCTTTAAATGTGACCGTATAAAATAGGAAAAGCTAGATACAATATTGGCATAGAAACACGAGACCTATTCAGCACACAGAAGACGCCAGACAAGGCCAGGATGTGAGTACATGGTCCGCCACAAGAGGGCAGCAAATCACAACGTGGCCCCCATCAGATTTTACCCGAGGATGGATAATAACCATGAACCCTGAACTTCCAGATCATTAAGAAACAAATCCAAGTATAGTTTTTTTTAAGATAGTGCTTAGCCGCCTATTCAAGCTCTATATATACCTATCTGATGGGCTGATACATATATGGGCTGATTGACACATTTTCTCTTTCACTTTTATTTCCAAAAGTTATCCCATCTATCTGTATACATTTAAATTGTAATGAATAGCCTAACACTAAGCCTTAGAACATTGCAGACATCATTATTGCTGATAAACACTTTAGGACTACGTTTAGCCTCAGACGATATTATATATTAGGGGATAGGTTTATTATATTTGTCGCCAATACAACAGTGGCCTACATTTTTCTCAGCTAAACTGTGTTCATGCCAAGGACATATACTTCCTTGGCATGTTTCTCATATGCCCATCCATTTGGCAGCAGGCTACGTTTGTGAATTAAGGTCACTTTCTGATTTGAGCTGCATAAGCTTTCTAAAAATGTAATTACCTAGTTCAATAGCGGCATAGAGGCTACAAATATAGGCTAGGTAAAACACTGAACACAGACCTGTGTGTGTGTGTGTGTGTGTGTGTGTGTGTGTGTGTGTGTGTGTGTGTGTGTGTGTGTGTGTGTGTGTGTGTGTGTGTGTGTGTGTCTCTGTGTGTGTGTGTGTGTGTGTGTCTGTGTGTGTGTGTGTGTGTGTGTGTGTGTGTGTGTAACTCCCCCCCCCCCCCCCCCCCCCCCCCCTTCTTTTGAATATGTTGCGTGACACGACACTGACCAGACGCGCCCACACGAGCGAGCCATTTGTGATTGGTCAAAAAGCTGCTCGCTGCTGTTGTGACGTCACACCAGGCTCGAGCTGTCAGAGGATGAAGCATTTAGAAAAAAGAAACTTGTGCCGAGGCAGTCAGAGGTAGGGAGGAGAGCCTCGGAAACACACGGGAGTGCCACAAACGGATACGCGCGAGTCCTCGGACTGGATCACAAAGAAATCAATAGCTCATATTTCTTATGAACCATTTCCTAGAGCCGATCTGTGAAGTACGTCACGGTATGGAACCAGGACGCTACTAAATACGGAAATAAACATTTTGACGTGGACCATTCCGATAGACAGCGATTTGAGCATCCTTTGTGAAGCCAGCCTTATCCCCATACTTCTTCTATTGCTGAAGGCTACGGCAGAGTGCGTGGGATTAATCGATCCAAGCCAGGCACCTGTTTGGCCTATCACCGTGCCCAAACTTTACTACGTCCAGGCCCACCAATCAACACGCGCGTTCCTGCTGATGCCGTCCGCATGGCACGTGGACTGGATGCGAGAAACAGACGTTGGTCACCATGGAGAGTAAGTATTTTGTAGTTATTATCCCATCTTGTGTTTTTATATGGGCTATTACAATCGGGAAAGCGTTATAATCATCAAATAGACCCATCCACCCGTGGTTCTATCCGCCGTGTTAACGGCTACAATAGGGCTTCATTCATAAAATTGCGCGTAATGAATTATGTTGGAGCCGGATTTCGGCCCGACCCCAGAGCCAAGAGCTGATCACTCGTAATCGATCGATTAGATGGGCCCCCACACAGCCTATCATCCGTTCACAAGTGAAACCTCACTCAAAGTATCCTTCCAATTATGTTTGGCCTCCGGGAAAGACGTGGAGGTTGTCATACTTCGTGTGGAAAACATGTCCGTGATGCCGAGAGTATGTAGACTTACATTTATTTGAAATTGGGTTAAATATTATACACTTCATTGTGTGTGTAATGTTTAAATGCACTGAGTTTGAACGGCCAAATAACCAACATTCTATTTTGTCTTATTAAACTGAAAGTAAAGCAAGGCTGGTAATTCCAATTACTTTTTTCTTAATGAAACGTCTGAGATTTCAGAGTTAATAAAATGTAAACCTAAATGTTTTGGATTTTACTGAGGCTTATTCTAAATATAGTAGATTGAATACACATTTCAAATACATTTCTCAAGTGTTTTCCAACACAGCCAAGTGGTGCATATATTTTGAATTAGAAGGGTGACACATGCTAATTAAAATCATCTTACCGTTGATTATATAAAGGCCTATTTAATAAAATCAACAATGTCTAAGACTGACCTAGCATCAGTCTGTAACCAGGAGGCCGGGACTTAGACTGACCTGGCATCAGTCTGTAACCAGGAGGCCGGGACTTAGACTGACCTGGCATCAGTCTGTAACCAGGAGGCCGGGACTTAGACTGACCTGGCATCAGTCTGTAAGCAGGAGGCCGGGACTTAGACTGACCTGGCATCAGTCTGTAACCAGGAGGCCGGGACATAGACTGACCTGGCATCATTCTGTGAGCAGCAGGCCGGAACGCCAACCATGTCAAAGACTGACCTGGCATCAGTCTGTAACCAACCCTGTTCTTACTGTGAAGGGCTGACAAAAAAACGGCCCAAATCGATTTGTTTTCATGGGTATTTACATTGTGTGCTATTTTAATACATTGCTGAAGTATATAACATTGTATGTAACGTTAAATATCAGTTATGGGAATAGATGAACAATATCACTGCATCTTCTAGTGTTTGCATGTTATGTTTTTAGCGTTTTAAATGATGAACAAAAGCATGAACAAAAGAAGAAAAGCACCCCACCACCAAATCGTTGAAACGGTCATTTTGACGGTTGGTTGGTGGATCGGTCAGCTGCATTGTCCCCCGTCTTTTGACTAGCACCAGCACAACCTGACGTCTGTTCTGCTGTGTTTCCAGGGATTGACGACCTGGAGATACCGACGGGAACTTGGGAAGCTGATCCTGTCTTTGGTTATCTAGCTGTATGAGTGTTAAGCCTCCTTCATAAAGCTAGCTAACCGAAAGTAGGACCGGCCTCCAAAGCTCAGCCTCCAGCCTCCAAAGCTCAGCCTCCGGCCTCCGAAGCTCAGCCTCCAGCCTCCAAAGCTCAGCCTCCGGCCTCCGAAGCTCAGCCTCCAGTCTCCAAAGCTCAGCCTCCGGCCTCCAAAGCTCAGCCTCCGGCCTCCAAAGCTCAGCCTCTGGCCTCCGAAGCTTAGCCTCCAGCCTCCAAAGCTCAGCATCCAGCCTCCAAAGCTCAGCCTCCGGCCTCCGAAGCTCAGCCTCCAGTCTCCAAAGCTCAGCATCCAGCCTCCAAAGCTCAGCCTCCGGCCTCCGAAGCTCAGCCTCCAGCCTCCAAAGCTCAGCCTCCAGCCTCTGAGAGCCCCCGACTGAGGAACGGTGCAGCGTTGGAGGACAGGGTCCCGTTTAGGGTGAATATTGTGTTCATGAATATCGTCTTCAGAACCGCATGCAGTGGAGTATAGATTAGAGATTGAGAATACAGTGTACTTATATACAGGGCTTATTCGGTGTCCATGGGGTGACCTGTGACCTCCGTGCTTCCAAACGGAGGTCATGCGTGAGATTAGTGTCACTAACGTTGGAAAGCCGACAACTGAACCAGAGGAACACCACTGGCCGACAGAACAATGTGGCCAACGATCTGCAGAACTCCTGTATGGCCATCGCTCTTGATATGTTATACTATATGTTATATGATATCTTACGTAAACATGGTGTGTTCATGGGGCCATTTAACAGCTATTCTGAGTCTAAACCCTCAACAAAGGGAGACCACTTTTAATCTAGAAAGCATTCACGTGTTGTTAAGAGGCTTTGAACTTTCCAAAGTGAAAGATAGAAGGTTCTGCTTGGTATTGCTTTGGGGAAGATTTAGCCGTTTGCTGTGATTCTGCTAGCTGCCTTTGGGTTTGTTTTTGAATATAAAGACAAGAGAAGGGCAAAGAGCCCATGAAGGTTCCCTGAATGCTATTGTTTAGCTTCTAGAATATTTTTCTACTCGTAATCACACTGTAATTTTGTTTTATGCCGCTGCCTGACAATGCAGTCATACAAAATAGACCCCTACCCTGATTGAATCACAGATTAACTCTGGCTCTTCCTCAAATTGATTTAGTCAGTGTAGCCTGCAGAGCTCCGCCCCCACAGCCCACAGAGCTCCGCCCCTGCAGAGCTCCGCCCCCACAGCCTGCAAAGCTCCGCCCCCACAGCCCGCAAAGCTCCGCCCCCACAGCCTGCAGCTGTATCCTCATATACTGCATGAGGAACCTGTTCTATCTTCCATGTTTGCTTCAAAATAAACAGTTCACAAGTTGTTTGTGACTATGAGAGAAGTCTTGCTGTTCATCTATTTTACAGACCATACACACCTTCGAGAGAGTGTGTGTGTGTGTGTGTGTGTGTGTGTGTGTGTGTGTGTTTGTGCTTGTGTGTGTGCGTGCGTGCGTGCGTGCGAGAACATTAAGATATCGATTGTCCAGAGGACACAAGAGGGGACGTTGTGGGTCGCGGTCTTCATGTCCTGTACCAGGACAGTAGGACACGTCATCATGTCCTGTACCAGGACAGCAGGACGCGTCTTCATGTCCTGTACCAGGACAGCAGGACGCGTCTTCATGTCCTGTACCAGGACAGTAGGACACGTCATCATGTCCTGTACCAGGACAGCAGGACGCGTCTTCATGTCCTGTACCAGGACAGCTGGACGATGTCTTCATGTCCTGTACCAGGACAGCTGGACGATGTCTTCATGTCCTGTACCAGGACAGCTGGACGATGTCTTCATGTCCTGTACCAGGACAGCTGGACGATGTCTTCATGTCCTGTACCAGGACAGCAGGACATGTCTTCATAGCATCAGATCTCATGGGTTCTGGGGGAGAACAGTTAATATATATTAATATTGATTATTAATAACCACTTGATCCTCCGTTACTTGCCTCTGCATCTTTGAATCTCTCAAGACAGAAGGACATTGACTACGTAGTTCAATAATTAAGACATTTTTACACTAGTACTATAAAAAAAACATTATGCTACCAGAAAAAGTGACTTATTTACATGATTAAATTTTCTTTGTCTCACATTGAACTAAGCAAGGCTAATATATATTAGCTTATTAGCATATGGCTACAATTTAGTTTTTTCATATCCACATCGAGTTCCACTGCTCGATATAAGTTACTAAAAACCCGTTGTATTTTTTAGGCCTTCATCTGGAGCCTCGCTGTTCTTTACACGTCTTCATTTGAAATGTAGTCAACATTGTGAAGTAAATATGAGAATATCATACTGCAAAGCAACAACAGTGAAGGTCATTTTCAATAGGCCTAATTCAACTAAATGTTGATTAATGTTTCTGAAACGTCGTTATGTAGGCCTGCATTTTGGTCCAATCGAACTTTGAAAATGTAGGCTTATGTTAATTGATCATTATTGTGTCGACAACTTTTAAGCTTCCCAAATCGAAGCTGATTTATTTCTGTAGCCTAGTGTAAACCAGGAGTGTTATTCTCATGCTGTGGCTTTAATAAGAGACCAGGAGAGCGGCTCGTTTCCTTATACTACTATAACTATTTTATTATAGGTTCAAGGATTATTTTCGATGGTTAAAACGATCCATTCAACAAACATATCGAATTAATTATAAGAATAACTAAACATTCTTAGCCAATCAACTCTTACTGGACAGACTTGTCAAAACAGCTTTTTCCTGCCAGTGGCTTGTTATTTTCTAAATGCTAATTGATTTATTTCGTTCAAATCAATTCCCCGATTTTTAACGTGGTGGACACGGTTAAACACTAAACACAGTTATTTGCCTATTTCAGTGTGAATCAAATAATGTATCCTGAATATTCGATGTACGATAGAGCAGTCTATCTGGAATGGTAATGTGGGGATTTTCAGACCACCAACGCAATGATCCTTGAGAAAGAGGTCTTAAGAAGAAAATAAATGTTTTGTACAAAAGCTACAGCTTTAACGAGAGCAGAAAAATGTAACGAATAAATAGATAAAGGCGATCCAATGCCTAGGTCCTAAAGGATCTGTCTTTCTTTCTTTCTTTCTTTCTTTCTTTCTTTCTTTCTTTCTTTCTTTCTTTCTTTCTTTCTTTCTTTCTTTCTTTCTTTCTTTCTTTCTTTCTTTCTTTCTTTCTTTCTTTCTTTCTTTCTTTCTTTCTTTCTTTCTTTTTTACAACCAATCCGAACAAATACGTTAATAAATAACTATGTTCAGAACTAAATGTTCTACAAATGAGCTTAACGCGTTCTCTTTCAGCGACCACGCAGGGCCAACTTGGAAGCAAAAGCCGTTCATCCAAACGTTTGGCTAAAAGAAGCAAGAGATAAGCCATTAATGCACAGGACCTGCTCTCATAATGAGACAAAAAAAGAGGTGCCTCATCAAATTGAAGTACGCAAAAATAACCAACAATATAGCAAACACTTTAGCATCTCCTTTTAGTAGAGCAAGACAAGATATATAGCATTAATGAATGCAATAGGTTCTCAACGACGAATAGGCTACTATCACAAAAATCGCATTTTAGTCGACAACTTGTAAATGAAAGTGACCAAATATGTTGCTGTCTGGGAGTTAGTGTGAAGTATTTGACAATTCCCATAGCCTGGTACATCAAAAATATGTGTCAGTGTTTCCAGTATAATAACCTGCTTCTCAGCATGTCGTGGTAATTAAATACAGCAAAGAATGTTGTGCCTTTAATTGAGCCATTCTGTCGTTTAGACGCGCGCTGTGGGAGGAGCCACAGCTCAGATCTGCATATTCTCGGGAACTTAATGCTAAGCTAATGCTAAGTAATGCGTGTCAATGTAAAGCATTTTGTAAAAAAAATATTATATATGTTAAATTGCAAACATTAAAAAAGTGATCTAATGTGGATTAATGTCTATACGCAGACATTTGTTCCTGGGAATACGTTATTATTATTATAATTATAATTATAATTATTAATTTATTTTGTACTTTATTGTAAAAAAAAAAACAATCGGCTGAAAAAATATTTACATGACATTTTTCAAAATAACTCACTCAAACTAATTTGAGTTGAAAAAAGAACGTATAATAATAATCATAATAAATATAATATTAAAACCAGCCTATTATTATTATTATTATTAATAATAATAATAATAATTATTATTATTATTATTATTATTATTAATAATAATAATAATAATAATAATATACCTAATGTGTTTTATATTTGTTCTGTATGTATGTATTTATTTAGTTGTCTCATATGCAAGATGCAATAAGCTACATCGTTTCCTGTCCGTCGTAGAAAGATCTTGGCGGGCCAGTTTTCCGTCAGGGCCAGTGTCTAGGTCGCGCCTTTTCTTCACCCCAGCGCTGCTTCAGCTGCGGCCCTCCTTTAATCTGCGGCGCTTAGCGCTCATTATTACAGTGGCTCCTCGCCTTTGTAATATCAACAAGCGATTTTTCATAGCGCCCCTTTTCCCCATCGCTTAGTTAGTGGGTCTGAGCAGCTAAGACCATGGACAGCAGATGTAGGCCTAACGCTAAGAAAAAAAACCTATGTAGACTATTCATCTTAGCATTATCCTTATTATTATATAAGGATATATAATAATAATAATCATCCTTAGGCCGTTTACGGTTTTGTTATTGTAGAAGTTTTAGTGACTAATTATTGTAGTAGGCCTAGTGTTAGCATTGTGCCGCCACCTAAAATAGGTCTACATTTAATGAAGGACTTGGAGGGCTTCATTATTTCAACTATCAGATAAAATCAGATCGGATGAATTAAGAAAATGTCGATCAAACCAAAAAAAGAAAGATCCGCCATCGTTGACGTTAAATATGCGTCCTTCCCGCCACCACAGAAGCATCGAGACAGCGAAGTTCAAGTTCATACAGTGGTGGTGTGTCTAGACTCATCGTAATCCTTACTGCTTCATTCACTGCTGTCGCCCCCCCCCCCCCCCCCCCCCCCCCCCACCCTCCCCCTTATGGAAATGACTCTGCTCGTCTCGTGCTCTGGCAGCAGAGGGCATGGCTGTTGTTATGGCAGCAGGCGACTGGGCCCAGTTATGTTCCAGTAGAGAAAAATAGTGTCACGGGAGTGTGAGTGGAATACCTCAGGTTGCCCCTACAGCTGGACCCCTATATATACCCCCCCCCCCCCGCCCCCCGCCCCCCCCACACACACACACACACATAAACACACACCCATCCCTTCTTGTCCCCCCCCCCCCCCCCCCCCCCACCCAGAGCCTGGGAACGCATAGTAGAGCACATTCATCACCCCAGCCCCCCAGCACCCAGCCCCCCAGCACCCATCCATTCAGGGTGTCGCGCCACACTGTGTCCTGCTTTCCGCATTACCAACCACCACTGACTTGATCTGTCCCCCCTCTATCAATTCAAACACGCCCCCCCCCCCCCCCCCCCTGACATCACTCTTGCCCCCCCCCCCCCTCTCCCCTCCCCCCGTCTGGAGCAGCTCATTATGTCTACCTCATCAAATGGAGCCAGTCAGACCAGTACACACACACCAGACTACTGGCCGCTATGGTTAGGATGTAGTGGGATTTATAATGAGTGTTAGTTTAGTTGAGTATAGTGTGTGTGTGTGTGTGTGTGTGTGTGTGTGTGTGTGTGTGTGTGTGTGTGCGTGTGCGTGTGCAACCAGGCTCATGAAAACAGCACTGGTTTGAATAGGTAACATGTAGTTTTCCTCATCAAACCAGCTGCTGAACGAACAAAGTTCCATCTACATCTCATCCACGTTTTGTTTCTTTCTAGACCTGGACCTGATCCTTCTGAAGACTGGACCTGATCCTTCTGAAGACTGGACCTCATCCTTCTGAAGACTGGACCTGATCCTTCTGAAGACTGGACCTCATCCTTCTGAAGACTGGACCTGATCCTTCTGAAGACTGGACCTGATCCTTCTGAAGACTGGTCCTCATCGGCGGGCTGGACCAGATCCAGTGAACTCTCAGAGTGGTCCTAGTGGATCTGGACCAGATCCAGTGAACTCTCAGAGTGGTCCTAGTGGATCTGGACCAGATCCAGTGAACTCTCAGAGTGGTCCTAGTGGATCTGGAACAGATCCAGTGAACTCTCAGAGTGGTCCTAGTGGATCTGGACCAGATCCAGTGAACTCTCAGAGTGGTCCTAGTGGATCTGGACCAGATCCAGTGAACTCTCAGAGTGGTCCTAGTGGATCTGGACCAGATCCAGTGAACCCTCAGAGTGGTCCTAGTGGATCTGGACCAGATCCAGTGAACTCTCAGAGTGGTCCTAGTGGATCTGGAACAGATCCAGTGAACACTCAGAGTGGTCCTAGTGGATCTGGACCAGATCCAGTGAACTCTCAGAGTGGTCCTAGTGGATCTAGATGAGATCAAAATGAACCCTTAGATTAAGAACTTATATGTATACTATGTTCTATGTTCATACTATGTTGTATTTTTTCAGATGTTTCTATACTTCATTAGAAAATGTGTGTATTGTTATTGTTGAAATGTTATTGTATATGGAGGCCTATTATATATAAATATGCCATATAAATGTGATGTGCCATGTGATATGGCATGAAGACAAAATAAAGTTAATTGGGAAAGACTCCACAGTAACACAAATATTCCAATACAATTATGTCATAGGTCCTATTTGATGTCTGAACTTAAGCTGTACTAAGGCCTACTGAACGGTAAGGCCTTGTCATGTGATGGGATTTAAGAGCTATGGCAACGGCCACATTACAAGGCTGAAACAGTCCGAACAAGTTGTTGGTCCAGAATTGTGAATTAGTATTTTTTTGTTTGTTTTAGCTTTTTTTTTTGTTAAACTCAACTAAAATATCGCCTATTTTCCAGAAATGATGATCCTGTATCATTACTCAATATATAGCCTACCCTTGTTTGTAATCCAGAGGGATTCATCTGGAGTAAATGGTATGCAAGTGAACAAATAAAAAATGCATCGTTTAAAGAAATAACCGTTTAAACGATGACTTGTTTTAAACACAGGCCTACATCAGAATCTGAATCTGAATCTGAATCTGAATCAGAGTTACTTTTATTACATCTTAACGTACAAGTACGCAAGAGTAAAATTCTTAGGCTTGGATCCTCAACAGTCACATAGCAGCATCAATACAAGATCAATAACAAAGGATGTAATGATAAATAATAATAATAATAATAATAAGTAGCAACATCAATACAACAATGTGTTCAAGTGGTAGTGGTACCAGCCACGGTGGTAGTGCAAAGAAATAATAATAATAATAATAAATAAACTGCTGGGCAAAATACAGAATATAATGCAGATAATCAAAGGGGTTGTTGTAGTGTGCGTGGGGTTGCTTTGGGGGTAATGGATTTCTCCAGGAGCCTGGCTGCTTGGGGGAAAAAAACTGTTGGTCATCCTCTGGGTTTTGGCCCCGAGGCTTCGGTACATGATGCTACATGATGCTACATGACACCTACATGATGCTACATGATGCTACATGATGCCTACATGATGCTACATGACGCCTACATCATGCTACATGACACCTACATGACGCTACATGATGCTACATGATACTACATGATGCTACATGATGCTACATGACACCTACATGATGCTACATGATGCTACATGATGCTACATGACACCTACATGACGCTACATGATGCTTCATGATACTACATGATGCTACATGATGCTACATGATGCTGTGATACGCTGATTGCTCCAGGACCTTGGACAGCACACACAGAAAGATACAGAGGAAACGATAGCTTCACTCCTAAATGATCTTTATAATCAGTGGGCTGTGTGGGTAGACTCATGTTTGAATCACAATCACATGTAAAATAAATAGATGGAGGAGTAATCTCTGAGACTATAGTACCATCGTTTTCTTTAGGCTTACCTTAGGCCTACCCAGGCCATGGTTTCAACCGTTACTTCAAGTAGGCCTAATAAATAGCTTACTATGGTTATGGTTCAATAAATAATAATGCATAGCCTATAGTTAAATAGACCTATGAAGTGAAATAATACGCTGAAAAGCTTTCACAGCGTTATGAAAGAACGTTAAGAACTTGACGCTACGTGTAATGAGTCAGGAGGGGTTCGGCATCTCAGCATCCCTTGCTCTAATGCCTCGGCCCATGGGCAAAGCAATGTGTGCTGAACGAACAACCTTTATAGGTGCTGATCTAAGATCAGGACAAGCCCGCAATAGCTCAACGTAAAACAAAAGAGCATTTCGATGTCACCAAATGATCGGGACCACTCCGAAACCAAATCGTTGCATGTCGAATCCGGAGTTTAAATATTCTGTAACGGATCTGTCTGGGTTCGAGGTTTTAGGACATTGTCGCAGCAGACCTGCGTTTGGATCCCGAGGGAAACCCGATGGATGAGGGGCTACATCATGACCTCATACATCCCCCAAGGTCATGACCTGTCCTGTTCCGGGGTCAGGGGGCAGCTTGACCCTCCCAAAGCCAATAAACAGACACGTGTTCGTGTTGGTCGGCCCCACATGTCGACAGAGAACTAAAGGAGAACCAGGACAGAGAGAAATGAAGAAAAGGCTATTAAAGAAGAAAGATAAGAAAAAAAGAAGGAAAGATAGAAGGAAAGGAGAGAAAGAAGAGAAGAAAATTTAACAAATGAATAAATTAAACACAGAAAGAAAGAAAGAAGGAAAGAAAGAAAGAAAGAAAGAAAGAAAGAAAGAAAGAAAGAAAGAAAGAAAGAAAGAAAGAAAGAAAGAAAGAAAGAAAGAAAGAAAGAAAGAAAGAAAGAAAGAAAGAATGAAAGAAAGAAAGAAAGAAAGAAAGAAAGAAAGAAAGAAAGAATGAAAGAAAGAAAGAAAGAAAGAAAGAAAGAAAGAAAGAAAGAAAGAAAGAAAGAAAGAAAGAAAGAAAGAAAGAAAGAAAGAAAGAAAGAAAGAAAGAAAGAAAGAAAGAAAGAAAGAAGGAAAGAAAGAAGGGATGCATAATGTCTCAAAGTGCTGTAAGCCAGTAAAACGATTGACCCCAGTGTCTGCAGACCTCCAGCCATAGTGGATCCCTGGGGTCGGAGGGCGAGGTCAGGACCCGGTCTAAGTGGTCTGCTGCTCTATTCCCCAGAGGCCAATAGGAACCCCAACCCTAACCCTCCATCAGGGGTACGTTAGTTTGGTGCAAAGTGCTCCTCCTTCCTGACCCCACACTCAGTGAAACTCTTCAATTGAAAAAAAAAAAAAAAAGAAGGAATCCAATTCAATTTACGTGCTTTATATTTACATATTTAAATACGTTTGAAAATTCAATTTTGCATTGAATATGTAAAAGACAAAACGGAAGACAGCATGTTTCCCTTGATATGTTTGATTTTGATGATGTCATTCTGATTAATCTTTTACAGTAATACTTATTTAAATGATTTCATCCAAATAATCAAATTCATACTTAAAGTTGAATTAGTGGAATGTATAACCTATAGACCCTACTGGCCTGCAGACAGCCAGGAGCTGGTTCCTGTAGACCTACTGGCCTGCAGACCACAGGAGCTGGTTCCTGTAGACCTACTGGCCTGCAGACCACAGGAGCTGGTTCCTGTAGACCTACTGGCCTCTAGACCACAGGAGCTGGTTCCTGTAGGCCTACTGGCCTGCAGACAGGAGCTGGTTCCTGTAGGCCTACTGGCCTGCAGACCACAGGAGCTGGTTCCTGTAGACCTACTGGCCTGCAGACCACATGAGCTGGTTCCTGTAGGCCTACTGGCCTGCAGACCACAGGAGCTGGTTCCTGTAGGCCTACTGGCCTGCAGACCACAGGAGTTGGTTCCTGTAGACCTACTGGCCTGCAGACAGGAGCTGGTTCCTGTAGACCTACTGGCCTGCAGACCACAGGAGCTGGTTCCTGTAGGCCTACTGGCCTGCAGACAGGAGCTGGTTCCTGTAGGCCTACTGGCCTGCAGACAGGAGCTGGTTCCTGTAGGCCTACTGGCCTGCAGACAGGAGCTGGCGGCCTGCAGGTGTTCTGTCACGTGGCTTTCCCCATCATCATTTCCATTCACTCCTTCATTCTGCTCAGATGTTCTGCCTGTCACGGGGAGATGGATGGGGTCTATTGTAAACCCAAGGCGCTGCGTGTTCCCATACTTAGCGGTATGCTGAGAAATTAATCTTTCGGGCTCTTGCGATGCTAAGGGGCAAATGTACGGTCGTGTTTGGCTATTAGGATGCACATGCTCGCCCTGAAAGCTTCAACATTTAACACTTTCATAACTGGCACGCCACGCACGATTTTATGTATAAACTGTTAAAACTAGAATTGTACGTGCATGTGTGTGTGTGTACACTTTTGTATTTACATACAAACAGTTCATTTTTACATTGAGGCGGGGGGGGGGGTGGGGGGGGGTGTGTGTGGGGGGGGGGGGGGGGGGGGGGGGGGCTCCTCCTTCCACATCATTAGCCGCCGAGCATGTTCTGCGCGCTGGAAGGCTCCAGATTATGGGCCACTGGTTTGTGTTTTCCGAGACAGTGAGCATCAGGCTATCCCACGTTAGCCCCCACGTTAGCATGAGAATAGATGAGGGTCCTGTGAACTTCCCCGACCTATTGACCCCGCTCCCCCACACTTGAATAGCACCACTTTCAGGCTTGCAGCCTCTCAAACAGACCTCCACCATGCCTAAAGGTCCAATCATGGTAATTTAATTTATCTTAGGGGCCGTGTCTGTTTTGGAAGAGCCCCTCCCCAGTTTGTTTTACTCATTCATTTCTTCCTCCCTCATTATGGCTGCTCCTCATTTGAATTATTCAAGAGGCCTCTGCTTCTCCCATTCAGGACTGCTTGATTACGTATACCTAGCGCTGTTGTCTATTGTGTGGGGGGGGGTGTGTTGTTACTTTTTTAGGAGATTTTTATAGACACACACACACACACACACAATGAAAACACCATCTGCTTTTTTTGTTGGAATATCTGATTTAACGGCCTTGTTACTTTCAGCTCATATGGAGCCTGCATGTTGAAGAAGATAAATACAGGATGGAGGCATGCAGGTGACAAGAACCAACAAATCTCTACAAAACAATATTTCTGTATTTTTTTCTTGTCCAATAATTTGTTGTAATTCTTAATTCTTTTTATTTTTTAACAGTTTTTCCAACTGTGTTAATGCCTTGTTGACAACAAGGTTAAACCCCCTTCCATTCCTTTGAAAAGATTTAAATTGTTGTCGTTTTGGATTTGCGTGAAGACAATACATTGCGTGGGTGCAGAGGGCAAGAGTGTCAAGAGTGTCAGCCTAACCTAACCCTAACCCTGCTTTGATGATGTCACCATGTCTTTGACCTCCAGGGTCAACACACTGTGATGCCCTCTGTCCTGCCTGCTCTGATGTAGAAGAGTGCAGAGGAGAAGCCTAGGTGGACTTGAAGATAAGGATCACATCTGCGTTTTGTTATAAAACACCAGGACTCAGCTTGGCAGGGTCCTTCTTGCTACTGAGAGTTGGCAGAATGATCTGGAGAAGCCATGTGGAAAACCCATGACGTTACAACATCACCAAATGATGGGCTGCTGCCCTGGCCGTACACTGCACTGGCATCGCTCTGTGGCGTGCGTCCTGAGTTAGGGTCCAGACGGCCTCCTCTTCAGCCGGGGTGTGACACGTTGTGGATGACTAACACGATGACACGGTGACATCACACCAGAGGTGAGAGGTTTGTTCACGCAACGCCAGCCCTGCGGAGAACTCCAGTGAACCCGGAGACGTCTGATTGGCCGCGTCATCCGAGACGGAGTCGGGAATTCGCAGTCCTTCACGGGGAAGGATGATTGGACGGCGGGCGATTAGGAGAGACCATCTCCCTGCACTATTAAACTCAATCAACAGATGGAGGCGCAGCCAATCGCACCTCCAATCGGCAGAACGGATGTCTTTTCCCACGCGGCTGTAGCTAAATGTGAAGATGAGCTACCCCTGTGTTTCAAACGCAGTGAAACGTGTCTGTGTTTCAACAGTGTGGAGCACATCACTTTATATTTAATTCAACCCTACGTACACGTAGAGCGCTACGAGAAGTACGGGACAACGCTTCAACGAAGTGAGGGCGTTAAAAACAACAGTGAGCCTAGCGTTCAGTCACGGCAACGTTCATGTGTGCGTCTAACAGTCAGATCCATTTAGGCGCATGAAAGAGGCTGCAGCGAAAGAGCTGGAGCACTTAAAGGGGAGGGGGCACAGTGGAGTTATTGTACCTCAAGGGGAGAGAGAGCGAGAGAGAGTTTATGGGAGTAGGAAAGAGAGCGCAAGAGAGAGAGAGAGCAAGAGAGAGAACGAGAGCAAGAGAGAGAACGAGAGCAAGAGAGAGAACGAGAGCAAGAGAGAGAGCAAGATAAGGGGAGAGAGGGAGAGCAAGAGAGAGAGAACGAGACCAAGAGAGAGAACGAGAGCAAGAGAGAGAACGAGAGCAAGAGAGAGAACAAGATAAGGGGAGAGAGGGAGAGCAAGAGAGAGAGAACGAGAGCAAGAGAGAGAAAGAGAGCAAGAGAGACAACAAGATAAGGGGAGAGAGGGAGAGCAAGAGAGAGAGAACGAGAGCAAGAGAGAGAAAGAGAGCAAGAGAGACAACAAGATAAGGGGAGAGAGGGAGAGCAAGAGAGAGAGAGGGAGAGCAAGTGATAGGAGAGCAAGAGAGAGAACAAGATAAGGGGAGAGAGAGAAAGAGTAAACTTACTCTCACCTTTCTCTGCATAAAACCCCACAGTCTATCAACAGTGAGAGACTGAAAGAAGGAGAGAAGGAGGGAGTGAGATTCTCTTTTAAGAGACATAAGTGTATCGACTGGCACACTGTTTGAACGCTAACATGACTAGGCAGACCCCTAATGTACAATAAGAAAGACATAAATGACATCGTTTTATCAAAGGCACACAAGGTCTGCATGTGATACACATGATCTGACCGTTTTGTCCCCCAAAGCATTTCTTCCTTTCCAAATAAGTGAAACGGATCAAACTAAAGAAAGAAAACGAAACATTCCTGACTATTTCCAAATCAAGCCATTAAACGAAACAATCACAAAACACAGAGGAACAACTCTCACTGTGGATCTCTCGTTTACACAGAAATACCTCCAAA
>JACYXH010000406.1:595000-617500 GCA_026745465.1 Lota lota | reverse complement strand
AAGGTTCCTGGATCGTAGTGGGTCCCTGATACCCCTCTTCATCAACGCGAGGAAAGAGGTCATCCCCCCAAAGACCTTTCCCTTTGACCCCCATAAATGCACTCTTTTCAAAGGGAATAAGAAAGTGGGGATTGACAGTGAATGAATTATTATTATTATATTTTGCAACAGTGATGTCATGCATCTTCAGGACATCAGCTTTATATTCCTCTCTCTCTCTCTCTGGAAAACAATGGAGTTCATTATAGTAATAAAAACATAATTTTTTTTATTAAACACATCATGCTTTTCATGCTACACCTGTAAGCCCATGCCTGGAGAGGAAAGCCTATTGTCAAACCGATAGCCCATTTCACACATTGATGCAAACAACTGATGAGACAGCTGAGTCCTCAACTCATCTCCCAAACGGGATACAATGGCCAGGGCAGGGTGGGAGCAGGCCACAGTTTTCCTCAGGTCTCCTTCTCCTCCTTCCATCCCGTTGAATACCCAGACCCCCTCCCCTGGCCCCTTATCCCCCTTCAACAGCAGGCCAATTTGTCCCCCCAGCTCAGACTACACCCCCCCCCCCCCCCCCCCCCCGCTGTGTTATTTAGACCCTCTTCTGCACTTCAATAGCAGGTACTGATTAGAGAACTTCCATGACCTCTTCCGTCTTCCTAGGAATCCCTCCTCCCATTCCCAGCCACCTTTAATCTGATTACAGGCTTTCTAAGCGTTTCAGTGTGGGCCCAATACTACCAGAACAATCGCAGCGCAAGTGGTTTCACAAACACTCTCCCAAGGGGTCATCTAATTCATGAGGCTAGCTGATGTCACTCCTCCAAGGTATCATCTAATTCATGAGGCTAGCTGAGGTCACTCCTCCAACACCAGGTATTCACAGGGGGTCTGCCTGGACACCATTATATTAAACTATACTTCATGAGGCTAGCTGTGGCCACTCCTTCAACACCAGGTATTCACAGGGGGTCTGCCTGGACACCATTATATTAAACTATACTTCTGCAGAATTTCAACACACCTTATCCACCATTTTCCCCACATCTACACCAGTTTGTTTAAAAAAGGTATGTTTTCTGTAAAGCCATTCAAATCTCAATAGTACAATTCCATGGTGCAGCCCTTTTAAGGCAAGTGGTGTCACTGTCTTTAGTCATTTCCACCAGCACTATTGTAAGTATCATTATTCATTAGGCACCTACATTCTCTTTTAAGTTTAAATACTGGCAGACTATGATGTTAACGTGACGAGTTCAATGAAAAACGTCATGATTAACTCATTTAACCCCATCACTTGTAAACCCCTGAAACCAGCTGAACGGTCACAAGAGTACAAAGGTGGTGCTCCACCAGGCTGTTTGGAGTTCATTAGTGTCCCAGTGAATGGTCAGGAAGTGACCCGATTGACCGGCTTGTCCAGGACACATTACCATCAGAATGAACGGCTTGGGGAAGACAAGCCTGTGTTGACCGCATGGTGGCGGGTCACTCAGTCCCCACCCCAGCATGTTGAGTGATGTACTCCTGGGCGCTTCGCTCTTCTAGAGCCGAGGCCTTACATCTTTATTCAACGTCACGACACCTCGTCCAGCACGACGTTTGACTCCTACTCTGGGGATGGTCAAATTAGGATTATGGATCAACATTTGTCCAGAGACCAAAATAAAATGTAGGCCTAAAATGATCTAAATCACTAATGGTTTTCCAAACCATTGCAGCGGCTAAAACAACATTTGAAGTCACGTTTAAAGTAATATGGTCACAAAAAATTACTTAAATCTTATTGTTTCTATAGACTCTGGCAATGGACAAAATGGTACATTTGAATGAATGAATTATTCCAGTGATGTACTTTTAAATGGTTGCATACCTTAAACAAATGCAGGTCATAAATGTGAAATATATAATCATTTATTAATTTGTTATTAGAAAACAATTAAAATGCATATTAGTTAGTGGGCATTGGCTCCACCACCTGATATAGTAAACATAAAATGTCCAAAAGCTAATTGAGCACTAACATTTAAACCGAACTATTATGAGGTTCATAATCACAGCTTGCTTTACATGTAAATTGGCATAATAAGCAGGAAAATACAACATTTGTATATATATTTTTTCCCCCTAAAATAAACATTTTGGCCTATAGCTTATCAGTTCCTTGACTGTGGAGCCGTGTTGCACATCTTTTGTCAGCAGGGCTGCTGTGCTCACAGCGCTGGCAGCCTGCCTTTTCCATCCTCACAGCAGTCATCAGGTGGTTTTGGAGTTCTAAACGGCTGTCTTCGTCCCCTTCCGGGACCTGAAACACGTCACACGGTCAAAACGTGAACTTGTAGTTCCACCAGATATTTAGACATTTGCGACAGCTCATAAGGCAACAGCACCACCTTGTGGTGAATTTAAAATAAAACGTACCTCCCAGTAAACCTCGTCGTCATAGCAGTGGTCATCAGCGGGATCGCCCCAGATAGGGAGTTTCAGAATATAACCTGTAGATGAGACGTGTCAAACTTCAAGGCTTGAAAACTTTAATGAGTCCTGTCAAGCACATTCCCAAACTCACCAACAAGCCCTCCTCCAACAAGGCCAAACGCCACAGCCACACATGTTCCGGCTGCTTGGAAGCAACCCTGTCTTCCAACAGACCTATCTGCAAAGTCCCCTTCGAAGTCAAACGTGTTGATTAACCTGGCAAGACCAATAAAGTACAGTGGTGGTAATGGGCATCGTTACCATGACAACATTTGGGTTGAAATTGGGTGCATTTCACGTGATTGTAAAATATTCAGATATTTGCATTTGATGGATGTTATCTGAATGGATTCATGCTATTTTGTCTTCATTTGACATTTATTTTGTCTAAAAATCTGCTCCGTTGTTTGTCTTATGCTGGCCGTCAGGGACACTAGCTGACCACAGCGTTGACAGAACACAGGTAGACCACAGGTAGACCAAAGGTAGACCACAGGTAGACCACAGGTAGACCACAGGTAGACCACAGGTAGCCGTATTTGTATAAGCTACAGTGTATAAATACAGCCAACTATTTATTGAAACATCTGAAGCAAGTGACGGAAACCGCTGCGCTTTATCAGGGGTGAAAAACGGGCAACGCATTCCCTTACTGTAGATAGAACAGCCTTGTTTTTAGGTCTGACGGGCAAATAAGCCACGTTATGTCCTCACCCTTCTCTGGAGTAAACCGCCTCCGTTGCCGTGGCAGCGACAATGGCGCCGACGAAACCGCCGAGCATCCCCGGGACCGCGTGCAGGTTGTGGATCCCGCACGTGTCCTGGAGCTTCAGGTGTTTCTCCAGGAAGGGCTGGTTTCAACAAGAGAAGGATGTACCGCCATTAAGAGTGAGTCAGCCAGATACACCGCCATTAGCCATGCGTGGTACCATTGCTTCTCGTTACGTTTGGATCCAGTGCTTTTACGCAACCAAAACAAAAGGTACACTTCATCTACGTTGCAGATGTTATATCGTTTACTCAAAACAACGTTGGATAAGAGCATGGGAATGACAGCTCACCGTAACATAGACGTAGCCGAAGGTAGAGATGATGCCACAACAGAAGCCAACAATTAGCGCACCATACGGGGTGATCATGAACTCAGCTGCTGTTCCCATAGCAACGCCCCCCGCCAGGGTGGCGTTCTGGATATGAACCTGTCAGTCACAAGAGGAGGAACCAAAATCTGTTATCAATGCGTGGTTTGAGAGACCAATGGAAAGTCAAAGGTTTAAATAGGTCACAATCTTTACTGTAAAGGCTTCAACGTTACCATGTCCAGCTTCCCTTTCTTCTGCGTGACGCTGGAGATGGCCACCGCAGTCAGGACCGAGGAGGCCAGCGCCAGGTAGGTGTTGATGGCAGCTCGGTGCTGTCCGTCGCCGTGGTCCGTGATGGCAGAGTTGAAACTGGGCCAGAACATCCACAGGAATAGCGTACCTGGGAAGTTACAGAGGACATTTTCAGTCACAGTGGATCATCGTTTACATTCCCTACGAATTAGCGTCTAAGAACACAGAACTTACAAATGCACAAACTAACATTAACAGAAAAAAAAAAAAGGAGTACAACTTACCAATCATGGCGAAGACATCAGAGTGGTAGGCAGATTCACTGAGGCGCTTGCTTAGGTGCAAGCCAGGCCGGTGGAGGATCCAGGAAATAGCCAAGCCATAGTAGCCTCCAAAGGCGTGGATGACCATGGAGCCTCCAGCATCCCTGGCCTGTGGTCGAGTTAACGTTGCAGCATCCATTTCATCACTATAGCTCATTATTATGATTATATTCTCACAGTGGCACGAGGGGGAAACTCACGTGCAGCATTTTGAGGATGATGAACTCCTCCACAGCGAACAACGTGACGCCAAACAAGGTGAGCACCAGAAGCTGGACTGGACTGACTTTCCCCAGTAGCGCCCCGTAGGCTATCAAACACCCGGCCACACAGAACTCTGCGTTGATCAAGCTGATTGGACAAGGACAAAATAAGAGGAGGACGATTGGTCTTCAGGTGTTTCATAAGCTTCACTGGAATTTCAACCACCAGTGAAGCTGAATGACTGAATCGTGACGTTTCTAGTCCGTCTGCTGCACAACATAATTATTGATGATCAAATTGACCACGTATTGACATTTCACAACACACACGCATCATTTATTCTCATCTTCTAATGAATAAACAGCATCTTATTTTAGATTGGTGGAACGTCTTACCTCTCAATACCGATGTAGATTTTGCCTGTTTCCGGGTCAAGGGAATGGAACCAGCCTTGCATAACCAGAGCCCACTGTATCCCGAAGGCAGCAACCAGGAAGTTGAAGCCCACAGCGCCGAAGCTGTACCGCTTTAGAAAAGTCATGAGGAATCCGAACCCAACAAAAACCATGACATGCACGTCCTGGAAGCCTGGACAGGGAGGAAATGCCAATATATTGTAGTATTTCAAGGAACCATGTTATGGAGCCACACTGCAACATGGCTTTACTGGGCTTACACAGTTCATCGACGGAAGCCCTCAGAGGACAAGTGAAAACAATTATTGGATACGGCGACGCGCCCAAACAATACTTCAGTAAAAACGTTCGTTTCTACAAATTAGTAGCTAGGTTAGTTGTAGTCTACTTGAAAAAAATAAGATGGGCACGAACGCTATAATGACCTCCACAACAATGAGTCGAGTTACTTACTTGGGTATCGGAAATAGAAGTCATTGTCGAGGTCACTTGTAATGTTGTGGGCCTTTTTGTGTTCATGCCAGTGCGCATCAGACTCTTCGTCATATCGGATAAAAACACCAAACAGGATGATGATTGCAATCTGCCAGACAAAGCAGACAGCAGGAAGACTAACCCGCACGTTGGCATCTTTGTTAATGCTATAGAAACAATTGCAATTTCCCATAGCGACAACGCTCCGACTTCAACCGCCACCTGTTGGGTTCTGACTGCTCGGCGCTGGAAGTCTCGGCCACCTGACTCCTCATTTAAGTCGGTGATGCGCCAGGCCACGGGTCAACGAAAACGCATTTGGAGTATGCGTTTGAATGTATATTATTTTCAAAAGAGACTCATAGACATACTAAATATTAATTATTATTATGATGATGGTTATTATTATAATCGTAAGAAAACCAACACCTGAAATTATTTTTAGAAAAAGGAGAGAAAAACGAATAGCCACAAAAGTGAGGTGAGCATAATGAATTCAGGTCCAGGCGATCAAGTAGGTTTACAATTAAAAAGCCCAAAGGGGTTTCAATTGATAGAATTTTAAACTTGAGTGAAACTTGACTTTTGAAACTTGGGTGAATATTCTAGCATGGAACTGTAGCATTGACAAGGTTAAATCATTAGAAACATAACATTAGTAACATTTAACATAAATATAGCATGTGCATGTTAAACTAGGTTTTACATGAAAGAAATGTACACGAGCTACCTCTCTACAGGCCCAATAATAGCGAGGAGATCATCCAAGAGGAAGACATTATGTTCGAAAGGTTTTGAATAAGATGATCCAATTTATTGAAAGTACCTATAGGATCACATTTGCAACAATCCAAAAGGTATAGCAAATAATACACAGGTTCAAAATCACTACTCTACTGTGTATCACATTAAGCTGTATCTACTGTTACTTCATGTACTGAGCCTGTATGTCTTGACAAATAATGATAAAGAACATCCCAGTTGCTCTCAGTCTACTGTTCATTTACAGTAAATCACACATTCATTTAAATCCTTTTTTTTTTGTAATGCTTTAAAGTTTCTTAGGCTACTCGGTTTGAAAACAAAAATGGAAACTAAAAGCAGAACACCTATAAGCCAATTTTAAGTGTCCAATATCACTCCCTAATTCGTCTGAACCAACGTGTCGCTTTAACCAGTCTAACTCCCTTACTTCCATTTGCCATCAGATTGGCGTTAGCAGCCAGCCATTGGTCCATCAAGCTTCCCATTCCGCCTATCAAACCGATCCGCCCAATCACAGCTCAAGCGCCACCTGCTGCCCTGTCCAAATTGTTATTGTTAATTGCGTCTTTCTCCAGGCTATCTTGCTTTCAACGAAAGCGTCACAAGAGAAACTGGAGATCGAGGCCACCATTGGGACCAGAGAGGTGTGAAACAGCGCCCCCCTTTTGCTGACTTTCCCCAAGCCATTCATTCTGATGGTGATGTGTCCTGGACAGGCCGGTCAATCAGGTCACTTCCTGACATTATGTGACACTAATGAACTCTGAGCACAGGGTGGACATCGAGGTTCACATCGAAATCCGCTGGTTTCAATCAGAGCCGTGGGACAGAAGGACCTAACCCATGAACCTGAAACATAGCATGAGGCATAGGATATCAGTGACAAATGCACTAACGACATTTTAATATAAATACAAATTAAGATGATTTCAATTATAAAAAAAAAAGGTTTTAAATTGTGATTGAAGATTGTCTATGCATGGTTGTCTACATTCCACTAGGGGGTGCTGCAGCATCCTCAGCACCGTCATTTCCCACCTTTGAAGAAGGACTTGAATTAGATGACCCTTGGGAGAGTGTTTGTGAAACCACTTGCGCTGCGATTGTTCTGGTAGTATTGGGCCCACACTGAAACGCTTAGAAAGCCTGTAATCAGATTAAAGGTGGCTGGGAATGGGAGGAGGGATTCCTAGGAAGACGGAAGAGGTCATGGAAGTTCTCTAATCAGTACCTGCTATTGAAGTGCAGAAGAGGGTCTAAATAACACAGCAGGGGGGGGGGGGGGGGGTGAAGTCTGAGCTGGGGGGACAAATTGGCCTGCTGTTGAAGGGGGATAAGGGGCCGGGGGAGGGGGTCTGGGTATTCAACGGGATGGAAGGAGGAGAAGGAGACCTGGGGAAAACTGGCCTGCTCCCACCCTGCCCTGGCCATTGTATCCCGTTTGGGAGATGAGTTGAGGCCTCAGATCCTCCAGTGTCCATCAGGATTCATAGATGTGTAAAATAACCTTAGTGGTCTCATCAACGCAGAATGCATGCTACCAGTTGCTCTTGTGCTACAAAGGCTAGAGCCTTTATTTAAGCCTTGGTTCCATGACAGTCAATGCAGAGCCACGCACCACATATCTGGTGATAGTCGCACGAACCTTGGCCAAGAAAGATGTGTAATCCTGCTTCCTGCAGGAGCTAAATCATTTTGTAGTGTTTATATCAAAGGAGCAGGAGACGTGTGTTTGTGGGGCGGTTCAGGTATCGTCACGCCGTCTGGCTGTTCAGGTTAGGTAGGTATGGTTTGTTGTGGCTCCTTCTGTTCTGCGTGGATAGGAGGCCTCCTTTCATTTTTCAAAGACTCGTCATATCTTTTATTTGGTTATAATATCTCAGTGTTCATTTGTCTTCATACTGTTGCACATGTAATTGGAATGCTTTTGAATAATGTGTTTATTTTACAAATCACAAAAATATAACATTAACTCCATTCCAGTCATGTCTCTTCAAGTAGATGATTGAAATTGTAATAACTCATATACACAAATGTTTATGTTTGCCAAATCAAGTGTAATACATTCGAGGCCGAAGTAGACATTATAGTTAATTGGAGGCTAATGTGTGTGAAGACACATTTATGAGCAATGATTAAGTAAGTAGAGTTTCAACTACATTAAAAAAAACTAGTACTGAAGTAACTATGTTAAAGATAGTTAATTATTTTACATGATAGTTTGACTAAAATAAGCCTATTAGGCAAAATTTTGAAAATGTGCTCAATTATTTGGGCAAAATCTTTACGGGAGAACAATGCCTCAAGATCCTTATAAAATATATATATACATATATATATATATACATATATATATATACATAACTATATCAGAAGGTATATACAATCACTAAGCATCATATTTGATTAAAGACTATTATTAAGCATTAAAAAATGCTCATTGATGGGATCAGATCCTTCTGATTTCAGGCAGTAGGACTACATGCTAAGCATTAATGGAAAGGACAAATGATACAGGTTTGTTCATAATCACAGCTAATATTACATTTTTACAGACTACTGTTTCACATAAACTATAGCGTACATAACCATAGACCATAGGTCTGAAAACAAATCTAAAATCCTTCAAAGATTAAAAACCAACATAGGACCGACTTAGTCTACAGGCCTACAATAGTCTAGGAGCCTTAGATCATCCTTCATATCATATAGGCCTGTATTTGATTTGGTTGTACATTTTGTATATAGGAATACTATCAACTTTGTACTTGCAATAGCGTAGTAACAAGTAAAAAATAGCGACAGCTTAATTACGTTGTACAAAAAAGTGTCATCGGTGAAAATCGAAGTTGCCACAAGCCAGCGTGCCGTGGCCGTGGGTTCACAATATCAGGGCCGGCACAGGGGTCTTGCTGAGCTGCCATCAGCGAGGCCTAGATCTGCTCCACCTGGAAGTTGGACTCTGATCTACAGAGGAGAAGAGAGACACTAGGTCATCATGTTATCTCGCCTACTTTGGGTGCTACGGTAGCATGAAGCTAAGCTGACCGTGTTGAGAGGGCTTGCTGGTCTTCTGCTAAATAGTATGTTCCTGCTACAGAGGAGGCTGCCGTTTCAGGGACGCTGTTTTTACTTTTTTAGGATTTTAGTACTACTTTCTAGGCCCTGCTTATAGTTTTAAAAGTAATTCTATTTTTAAAGAAGTATGACTGCTAGTGAAATTGCAGCCTCCACTATTGCAGGAACACACTCAGTTGGTCCCTGTTGATTCTGGCCCGACGTACCTTCCCGTTCCCCATAGCCTTCATGCGGTTACTGTAAACTTACAGGACCTGATGCTTGTGACTCATGCGGTTACTGTAAACTTACAGGACCTGATGCTTGTGAATCATGTGGTTGTTGTAAACTTACAGGACCTGATGCTTGTGAATCATGTGGTTGTTGTAAACTTACAGTTCCTGATGCTTGTGACTCATGTGGTTGTTGTATTCCAGAATCGGAGGGATGCTTTCGTCGTCATCGGGGACCTGAAAAACGGCACGTGGTCACAACGTCAACTTGCATAGTCCCCCAGTTATTTAAACGCATGCTACAGTTCATAAAGCAACTGCGCCCCTTGGTGGTGAATCCAGCAAAAACACTCTTCCTACCTCCCAGTAAACCTCGTCGTCAAAGCAGTTGTCATCAGCCGGGTCGCCCCAGATGGGGATCTTCAGTACCAGACCTGTAGATGAAGAGAAGAGACGTGTCAAACAACAGGGAGGGGCCATTTGGTTTAGCACTGTCTGGGGAGAGAGTGGAAGGGGCGTGGCTCTCGGCACCCCGACGAGAAGGCAGGTGAGTTGGTGACAGGTGGTGTCTAATTACTTCTTTAACGCCACAGTAGCTGGACCGGGGCAGCTGTGAGACGCGAGAGGCGCAGCGCGCTCGGCAGACGCGCACGACCGAGAACGCTACGGATCGCCAGGGAGGAAGTATGCGCGTGAGACCATTACCGTGTCATTTATTAGAATTTAGTCACTATAGAAATAAAGGGGTGCGACCCGTGGACGAGCTGTCTCGCTTGTGTCTTCCTGACGCACACAACTGTAGGGTTGGCCACATTTGGAAAAACTCACCAACAAGCCCCCCTCCAACAACGCCAAACGCAATAGCCACACATGTTCCGGCTGCTTGGAATCCGCCCTGCATCGCAACGGACCTATTTGCAAAGTCCCCTTCGAAGTCAAACGTGTTGATTAACCTGGCAAGAATAAAAAGAAGCATTTGTCAATTGATTTACCTGTGCCTAGAATATAACTGATTCAAATTGCAACCGCTAATGTATCTGGTTGTAGAGGGGGGATAAACACGTGGAAAAAATATTTCCCAAATGTCAGATTTCCTATCCCAAATCAGAAAGGTGTCATTCATAAAAGTATATTTTGATAGACCCCAATCAATTTGATAGTCTTTCTGACTTGGGATAGGTAATCGGACACCCTGCTGGGTAAAATAGTATGCTTAGCCTGCATATGCGTATTGCGAATGTGCACGTTATGTCCTCACCCTTCTCTGGAGTAAACCGCGTCCGTTGCCGTGGCAGCGACAATGGCTCCGAGGAAACCGCCGAGCATCCCCGGGACCGCGTGCAGGTTGTGGATCCCGCACGTGTCCTGGAGCTTCAGGTGTTTCTCCAGGAAGGGCTGGTTTCAACAAGAGAAGGACGTACCGCCATTAAGAGTGAGTCAACCATAAAATCGCTTCTTTCAGTAGAAAAACCCGTTTGTTTTGCACTGACATTTATGACGTGGTTAAACGGCTGGGAATTTCTTTTGAGCTACCAGCTAAAAACGTTCATCCAAAGTGGTGGTTTTCCAAAGTTCTCCTGCTAAAATCCTACACCCTTGGCTAAAAAGGGGTTTAACAACCCTTTAAAAATAATAACATGAAAAAAGTAATTATTTATTTGTCATATCCAGAAAATTAGCTCACCGTAACATAGACGTAGCCGAAGGTAGAGATGATGCCACAACAGAAGCCAACAATTAGCGCACCATACGGGGTGATCATGAACTCAGCTGCTGTTCCCATAGCAACGCCCCCCGCCAGGGTGGCGTTCTGGATATGAACCTGTCAGTCACAAGAGGAGGAACCAAAATCTGTTATCAATGCGTGGTTTGAGAGACCAATGGGAAGATTCATAAACACACTTTTTAGCATTTTAACGCAAGTTGCGAGCACTTTGTTCTAATAATGTCATCCAATGAAAATCTGTGTACGTTTTTACTGTAAAGGCTTCAACGTTACCATGTCCAGCTTCCCTTTCTTCTGCGTGACGCTGGAGATGGCCACCGCAGTCAGGACCGAGGAGGCCAGCGCCAGGTAGGTGTTGATGGCAGCTCGGTGCTGTCCGTCGCCGTGGTCCGTGATGGCAGAGTTGAAACTGGGCCAGAACATCCACAGGAATAGCGTACCTGGGAAGTTACAGAGGGCATGATGTAGATTGACCAAGACCCCGAGCTTCTAGGCCCGCAAAGAAAGACGCAGAGTGGCAAACCGACACCTAAAAAACCCCAAACACACACTCACCAATCATGGCGAAGACATCAGAGTGGTAGACAGAGCCGTTGAGACGCCTGCTGAGGTTCAGGTTGGGCCGGTAGAGGACCCAGGAAATAGCCAAGCCATAGTAGCCTCCGAAGGTGTGGATGACCATGGAGCCTCCGGCATCCCTGGCCTGTGGAGACATGGCTGTGTTAACATGGCAGCCCAGTATCCACTGGGGAAAGGGTTTCATTGTTTGGTCGTTCTAGAGAATGGAATAGTACACCAGTACACCAGTACTCCAGTACACCAGTACACCAGTACTCCAGTACACCAGTACACCAGTACTCCAGTACACCAGTACACCAGTAGAATCTTTGGCCCATGTTTTGCTCCAGGGGAAAACTCACGTGCAGCAGGTTGAGGATGATGTACTCCTCCACAGCGAACAAGGTGACGCCGAACAAGGTGAGCACCAGAAGCTGGACTGGACTGACTTTCCCCAGTAGCGCCCCGTAGGCTATCAAACACCCGGCCACACAGAAGTCTGCGTTGATCAAGCTGATTGGACAAGGACAAAAATAAGAGGACGTTTATTTACGTTCAGCTTTTTTTTGTGAGCGAGATTGTCATGCTACTAAGGAAAGAAAAGTAAGGATGTTATGTGCAAAGAGACGTCACTATTTCTAACCCTAACCCTAGTCACTGAACCTGATTGGCTAGTTCCTCAAATAGCCCTTTCAGCCAATGCACAATAATTACCAATATACTATTATGGTCCAACAGCGAGAGAGACACACGCCCTGTGAAGCCAACTAAAATGCAAACAATGTCAGGAAAATAACCAGAAGACCTTTAGTGGAACGTGTCTTACTTTTCTATACCAATAAGGATTTTGCCTGTTTCCGGGTCAAGGGAATGGAACCAGCCTTGCATAAGCAGAGCCCACTGTATCCCGAAGGCAGCAACCAGGAAGTTGAAGCCCACAGCGCCGAAGCTGTACCGCTTTAGAAAAGTCATGAGGAAACCGAACCCAACGAAGATCATGACATGCACGTCCTGGAAGCCTGGGAGGAAACATAGAGGGATTTCTAAATCAATGAGGCCTCTGCATCTATTAGACACACTGACACATTAATGGGAAGTAGGTCTCGCAAGTTAGAAAGACAATAAGTCAAATCTTCTGGCACTCATTTGTACTGGTGCCTTTATTGATTATTTAATCAAATCGGAATTATTGTTCCATTGCTGAGAATTTATATTGTAATTATACAATTTGAATCATTTCAAGACAATATGACACCATGAAATATTATATTATTTGTATTAGTTATGTATTGTTGCTATGGGTTATGTATTCTACCATGCAAAATCAAGAAGAGTAAAACAGCAGTTTATGCATATTGAATGAATAGTCAAACCTTTTCTTGAATCGGTTAAAATGTACGTATTATTATAATTAAGTTGCTTCATTAATTGGTTGATAAACTATAAAATGAACCATTTCAAATGAAACAGCAATAAATAAACACCAAGTCACTGAAGAGGTTACAAAGATATGAATATAAATACAGGAAACAAGGATGTGTCATACAGACAACGAATCAGGGTTCAGTTACACTTACTCGGGTATCGGAAGTAGAAGTCATTTTCAATATCGCTTGAGATGTTGTGTTGCCTCCTGAACTCATGCCAGTGAGCATCAGACTCCTCGTCATATCTGATGAAAACGCCAAACAGGACGATCATCGCAATCTGCCACACGAAGCAGACGGCGGGCAGAGTGACCCGCACGTTGGTGTTTTTCGTGCCATCAGAGAACCAGTTGACCATGGTGGCGAGTCGCGCAGGATGTCTGAGTGTGAGATGGGTTTCTGTGGTTGCTGGGTTAAATAGGATTGTACGGGGAGGCGTGTCACCTCGGCCACACCTGGCCTAACATGTGTCCTTCGGTCCTGCCTCCCAATCCTCGTCGCCGACATTTGAAAAATGCGCAGGAATATACCTTCCAGAAGCCCTGGTGGAAACATTATTTTGAAATGACAGAAATGGAGACGTGTTGTATAGCTGATTGACTCCAGACTCAGAGGCCAGACCAAATGCATCGTCTCGAGTCTCAACCTGCCTGCTTGCAAATGTTAGGTGTGCGTTTTCTTCTTTTAAATCATACGGCTTCTGTTACAATATCATGACAAATTGTTGGGTTATTGTCATAACACAAAAGTCGTATTCCTCGAATGTATGTTTACAATACTTTAGGCCTTGCATAACCACACACTAACCTGTCTATCTTCCCCATATGCCCAGGTATTTGTATTCTGTCAAAGAAATGGAAGAAGCAGGCTTAGTGTAATTGGCTTAAGAACCATAAGTGTGGTATTTGTTGAGGTAGTCCAGAACAATCAGAACGATCAGTTACACTTGTCACTGCTGGTCACATTAGTGGCTTGTCAAACGCTCATATTTGTATTCACGGATTAAATTTGAGTGAGCGTTGGATTGAGCAGATCTCCTTGATGAGCAGGTCATTGTCACTGCCAAAGTGATGTCACTGTTTGCAAGTGCTTCACTGTTGTGTAATGGATCCTCTCTTTGTCTAACGACATATTCAAAACTAGACTGCTAAAGAGGCCTCAGGCCTAATCTCTCTTTCTTTCTCTTTCTTTCTTTCTTTCTCTTTCTTTCTTTCTCTCTTTCTCTCTCTCTCTCTCTCTCTCTCTCTCTCTCTCTCTCTCTTTCTCACGGAAGGGAAGTGAACATATGCTGTTGATCAGCTGCAAAGGCCACCTTTAAATTAAGAAACAATTAAAAATATTTGATGATCATGGAGTGCACAGATACTAGACTTACAACATTTCTTCCAAACTGTCACACCATGGATCACTATCAAGTGGATGGTTTTATGTTTTTGATAAAGAATGACAAAGAACATTCCAGATGCTATCAGTTTTACTGTTGGCTGCAAATGGATCTTGAGTGAAGTCAAATGTATTGCCAAATCTGATGTAGCAAAGACCATTACAACATGCCACCTAGGTGGCTGCCACACGCCACCGAGGTGTGTGGGCTCCTCCAGACAAAGGACGCAGGGTGGTGGTGGTGTTAGAAATCCAGTTTATTGTAAAGGTTTGATACTGATACATGGCCTGGTGTTGTTGCCATCTGGGCATTTGGACATTTACATTTTATACATAGTATAAAATCACAACACAAGGCGGCATTCACAAAATCCTGAAAAGTCTGCATGGCTCTACATGTCGCGTGTGGAGATGTGTATCTGTTTCCAGGTGTACTTCAGGTCTCTTCTCATGTGACCAGGTGTACTTCAGGTCTCTTCTCATGTGACCAGGTGTGTCTCGTGTCACACGCCGGAGCATTCCACACCTCTTGAGGCTCACATGATCGCTGCCATTCAGAAGGCGTGCGGCACGCAGATCACAGATTACCAGTGGTTGATGGATCTACCATCACGTGTTCGTACGCACTCTTTCGAGACACACCCCTTCCATATCGTTGGTATGGAGCTCAGTGAAAAGGTCACCGATCGCTTTAGGATAAGCCCAAAAGCACAATTTAGTAATAAAGGAGACACTTTTATCCAAAAATGACTTGATGACAGATGACAGATATTGTACTAAATAAATGGGTGAGGCTCCTTGCTCATGTAATAAACTGACTTATCTTCTTTCTGGCCTTTGAAGCTGATCAGCAAGACATAAAAGATCGGCCCACACCCTACATGCTAATGGCTGCAGCCCCGTTCATGCTGTGTTGTCCCTCTAGAAATGCTTGGTCTTCTACTCTGCGCGTAGAGCTCTGTATCGTCCCGCGGCACGAAGACTTCTAGACGTCAAGCTAGTAGTCATCAACAGATCTTCTACAGGTAACTGCAGAGATGGGCTCAACCCAGAAGCTTTAGCCTGGGAGTCAACCACTACCCCCTACAAGTGTGGCTTTTATTGTTTTAAAATGTTTTGACCATGCACGGGCTGTTGTATTAGAGATACATGTATGATTTCCATTTCAAAGATGAGTTTCAGATGTGATCCAAGGTATTTCTTTGCACTGTGTAACTTTGTACTCATATTATTATCTTTAGTTAACCACACATATAACTAACTACAAGCACCGGCTTCAAACACAGGACTAAGTGCCTTCGTTAGCTCACGTTGTCTTGGGGTCCAGTTATTGGCTGTGTTAGTGTTACTGTGTTAGTCCTGACTAGCGGGCTCCTTCCTGCTCTCCTCATGAGCAGTGTTACTCACACTGGAAGAATTCCAGTGAAACTTGCAGAAGCGATGCCAGATAGATAGGAGGGTGACAAGCAGTGGCTATCTCTGGTGACACCTGTTCTCTGAAGATCTGAGATATGCAGACGGGGTCATGTGTTCTACAAGCGCAGGGTCAGAGATTACCCAACGTGGCATGTGACATGTTCTTGTCACTTGACATGTGGCATGTGCTCGTCACTTGACATGTGGCATGTGACATGAGACCCAGACTGGACACATGTTGAGACATTACTTTGTACATCAAGGGCCCTCAGGGACAACTCTGAGTACCCAGAAGAGATTCCAGCTCTCAGAAGTGACACTTTCAGCTCTTACCCTCTGTTTCAGAGTTCATTCCAATTAGTTTCAGAAGATTCCATTATTTATGAAAATAAACCAACATTATTTTCATTATATACATGTATATTTGTTTTTATTTTAGACTGCATAAAATAAACATATTTTAGGAATACATTTTAAATCAATTGTATGCCTCGCATTCACCCATGTACACACACAAACAAAGAGAAACACACACACACACACAGCGACACAAACACACACTTGGTGTGAACCATGCAGCGTAGCGACCCACATGTCTGAGAACATGCGGGAGTGGGTAAGACCCTCAGGGCCTCAGCCACGAGACACTGCAATATGACGCACTCACAAAGGGTTAACAAGAAATCCTCATCACAAACACACACCGCGTGGAACAGGGGAAGAAGGTATGGCTAGTGGGACTCTGTGATTGGTGGATCACGAGGCGTGACACCTTAAGGTAACAGCACATGCTTGGCTCAGGAGGCGAGTTGAGCGCAGGGTTACGAGACGTCACAGCGTTCTGACATCTTTACGGTTCTGTGTTGCGCCATTACCGGGAGGAATGACAGGCATCCACGGACACACCTTCACCGTCCTGTGTGGTATTTCCCCCTCAAGTCAGAAGACAAATTGGAATCATTTCAAGTACTTCAACCTCTTCTTTCAGATGTTATAAGGGCATAACATATTAAATATATGATGTATATGTATAAAATATCAAAAGCTAACAAATGTTTTCTGATCAAACGTTTACTTAGAAAGTGACGCCTAGGCCTACTCTAAACTTAAAGCAGCGTTGCATAGCCTATTCCTGAATCATAATAGAAAATCATCTAATATTGAATCGTTTCGTTAATTGAATGTTGAGTAATGACAGTGTGACAGAAATGCATGTGGAACTTCTGTAGTCTATTAGTAGTGTTGTCTAAAAAACCTCTAAATCACAGCTAATAGGCCTACAAACCTTTCATATTTCATAACACTGGGAGGGCCGAGCTACTGAAGTGTTTGGAATAGCATGCATGTCTAATTACTGGGTAATCGCCGGTTCATTTGAACCTGTTAACCCTGTAATGCCCAGGGCAGTAAACATTGACTATCCTGAAAGCTCAATTTGTTTCACATTTGCATATGGTCGCATAGCTTATCCTTACAACTGTGCTAAACCCTGTTTTCAAGAAGCTGGACTTCCGGGTTCAATGTTTATTAGTCAATTATGTTAATTATATTTAGGGTTTATTACCAATTCTGATTTGTTATGTCTGTTGTATGTATTAATATGATACCATGATAGTTGAGTGGTTAGGGTTCTGGAATACCTGCCAATAAGTCACTGGGTTAAAACCTCAATGTCTGCAGTCTTTGGGTAAAAGTGTCGGCTAAATGTCAAGACTGGCCTGTTAATGCTTCCCAGCACCAGTATCAAAGCAGCCTTGTGTTTGTTTTGGCCCAAGCTATATTTGTACAATACTTTCTACGAAACTGTTCATGCAAGGTTAAGTGTAGCCTCGAGATGTCTAGGTAAAGGTGTCCAACATGTGTCACTCATGTCCCTGACGTAGCAAGGCCCGACTCTGCGACATGCAAATTCATTAAAACGCAGTTCCCATCCATCCATCAAAGCAGACAGCATGCTGTTTCATGCGGAGCAGAAGGTAGTGAAGTCATAAGGAAACTTCACTACCTTCTTCTGTACGTGGGTCCCTGCTTCCTTACGGGGGTCCCTGCTTCTTTACGGGGGTCCCTGCTTCTTTACGGGGGTCCCTGCTTCCTTACTGGGGTCCCTGCTTCTTTACGGGGGTCCCTGCTTCCTTACTGGGGTCCCTCCAGTAAGGAAGCAGGGACCCCCTCTTCTTTAGGTGGGGTCCCTGCTTCCTTACGGGGGTCCCTCCAGTACATCTGCTGGACGAGAACGCTGGAACCCCGGTTCTTAAGGTAAGCAGTCCTTTGAAGTAAGGACTGAATTCTGGGAGGGGGTGAAACTGATACAAGGCTCTGGGAAACTGGGTTTGGGGCTCACTGCTAGAGAGGAGACTGGTGTATGCCTACATTCAATATTATACAACTGTTGTGTGCTTCTTTGCATTTAGAAGCCTCATCTGTCCTAGACACAATATATTTTAAAGGAATTGCCACAGCAATATATATATATATATATATATACTTTATTTTTTACTCCACGCAGATCATAAACCCTTTTATAAAAATCAATCGGTTGAGAAATGTTAACGTAAAAGTGCTTTTTGTCAAGAAAAACCGCAGCTCCCTCGTTCACTTGTATTTGTCAACAGGTCAGTCTTGGCCTCTCCAAAATGGCGGCGAGGTTGACGTACGATCCAAAGGCCAAAGGTCTTTGTATTCATGTCTATGGCGAGACCCTTATGAATCTGCTGTCTTTGTATTCACGGCTATGGCGAGACCCTTATGGATCTGCTGTCTTTGTATTCACGGCTATGGCGAGACCCTTATGGATCTGCCGTCTTTGTATTCACGGTTATGGCGAGACCCTTATGGATCTGCTGTCGTTCACCCTGGACACCACTACCACTAGAACGTCTCTAAGAAGCACTGGTGAAACACTGAAAATATGAGCAATTAGCTCATCTAGCTAATGGCTACATGGCTTCGTAGGTCCTGTGTAGCTCCGTTAGCATGCGAAGGGTTTGGGGCTCGGTACACTAATGCTAAGAATGGTAGGCAGTGTGGCACACACAGAACATAGAGAAAAATACACTTTGCAAAGAAGTAATAGAAGCTGTGTAAGGAAAAGGTAAATAATGTTACTGGGAAAACGTTTGAGAAGGTACATTCACGGCCTCCGGTCGTCCATCAAAAAGTCGAAACGTTTGCGGTGTTCGCTTATTTTATTGAAAAAAAAATGTTAATGTTTTAAATCTAATTGTATAATAATTATAAATGAACAATGGAAATTCTATTTTATTTTTGGGTGAAGTCATTTACCCAAAACGTATAACCAAAAGGGGACATTTAAACGAAGCGGTAGATCTCAGCTAGCTGCTCCTTGAGCTTCCTGAACGACGGCCTCGTCCGTGGCTCGGTCCGCCAGCAGCGCTGCATGAGTTTGTAGACCTCCGGTGGGCAGTCACTGGGAGCAGGCATCCGGTATCCTGGCACACATCACAACAAACCACGGGGCGCGCTCACACACACAGACCAGAACCTACACATGGCGCCCTGGTCTGCTGAAGGAGGGCGCTCACATGAATCCATCAAGAGACAAGCTGAGACATGACACCGTGGAGAACAACGCAAAGTGGACCAGCGTACCTCTGTCTAGCTCGTCCCGCGTCTGCTGGTTGGACATGCTGGTGTAAGGAGTCATCCCCCTGGAGAAGGTCTCCCACAGCACCACTCCGAAGCTCCACACGTCGCTCTCCGTCGTGTAGCGTCCTGCGGGAAGCCAGCAAGGGGCAAAGCACCATCAGGTCAGACGGTGAACGTACCTAACCTTCCAGCAAGTACAGTGAGTTATTATTTTTTTTATTTATCTTTATCTCATCAGGAAGTCTGGTTGCGATTGAGATCTCGTTTGCAAGAGAGCCCTGAAAGAATGAACACCTCGTGATGACAGCCTGCATTCTGGAAGCATTGGACCATCGGAATGGTCGTAGATATGTTCGTAGCAGTGGATTTCTGGTCATTGTTCGGTAATTAATGGTGAAATGATTTGTCATTACGGGGAAACATTGGCGTGTCGGAAAGTGCCACAGCGGTTCTCATGGGAGACGTGGCAGAACATACCGTAACAAAGGTCACGGTATGTTTACGTTGATTAAGGATTTTACAGTTACTGCTGCAACTCTCTGGAGTCTTCTCAACATGGCGGAGTTTCGCCAACAAACATATCCCATGATGCACCACACGCGGTGGGACGGCAGAGAGGCTGCACCGTAGTTGAGGGCCTCGGGGGCGGTCCATTTGACGGGGATCTGTCGGAGGCCCCCCGTGGCAGAGTACACCCCGTCCTCCTGCTCCCGGGACATCCCGAAGTCGCTGATCTTCACCACGCGTCTCTCGCCCACCAGACAGTTCCTCGCCGCCAGGTCCCTGCAACACGAACACAGAGGTCAGAGAGAGAGAGAGAGAGAGAGAGAGAGAGAGAGAGAGAGAGAGAGAGAGAGAGAGAGAGAGAGAGAGAGAGAGAGAGAGAGAGAGAGAGAGAGGCAGAGAGAGAGAGAGAGAGAGAGAGCAGAGGAGAGAGAAAGAGAGAGGAGAGGAGAGAGGAGAGGAGAGAGAAAGAGAGAGGAGAGGAGAGAGGAGAGAGAGAGAGAGAGAGAAAAAGAGAGGAGAGAGAGAGGAGAGAGAGAGAGAGAGAGAGAGAGAGAGAGAGAGAGAGAGAGAGAGAGAGAGAGAGAGAGAGAGAGAGAAAGAGAAAGAGAGGAGAGAGAGAAAGAGAGAGAGAAAGAGAGAGAGAGGAGAGAAAGAGAGAGAAAGAGAGAGAGAGAGAGGAGAGAAAGAGAGAGAGAGGAGAGAAAGAGAGAGAGGAGAGAGAAAGAGAGAGAGGGGCAGAGAAAGAGAGAGAGAGAGGAGAGAGAGAGAGAAAGAGAGAGCGAGAGAGGCAGAGAGAGGAGAGGAGAGGAGAGAGAGGAGAGAGAGAGAGAAAGAGAGAGAGAAAGAGAGAGCGAGAGAGAGAGAATGAAAGAGAGAGATAGAGGAGAGAGAGAGAGATAGAAAGAGAGAGAGAGGCAGAGAGAGAGAGAGAGAGAGGAGAGAGAAAGAGAGAGAGGGGCAGAGAAAGAGAGAGAGAGAGGAGAGAGAGAGAGAAAGAGAGAGAGAGAGAGAAAGAGAGAGGAGAGGAGAGGAGAGAGAGGAGAGAGAGAGAGAAAGAGAGAGAGAAAGAGAGAGCGAGAGAGAGAGAATGAAAGAGAGAGATAGAGGAGAGAGAGAGAGATAGAAAGAGAGAGAGAGGCAGAGAGAGAGAGAGGCAGGCAGAGAGAGAGAGGAGAGAGAGAAAGAGAGGTGAGAAAGAGAGGAGAGAGAGGGGAGGATAGAGCGAGAGGGAGGAGATAGAGAGGGAGGGAGGGAGGGGGAAAGGAGAGAGGGAGAGGGGGAAGGAGAGAGAGAGGGAGGGAGGGGGAAGGAGAGAGAGAGAAAGAGAGAAGGGAAGAAAGGGAGAGAGAGAAGGGGGAGAAAGGGAGAGAGAAGGTGGGAGCGAGAGAGAGATAAAGTACGTTTAAGAGAGAGAAGGGGGTGAAGTAGGGGAAGCAAGAGTAAGTTTAAGAGAGCGATAAGGGTGCAGAGAGAGCGAGAAGGGGGGAGAGAGCGAGAGAGAGATAGTATAAGAGAGAGAAGGGGGGGAGAGAGAGAAGGGGGGATGTAAGGGGCGAGAGTAAGTTCAAGAGAGAGAGAAGGGGACCATAGTTAGGGGAAGCTTGTGAGTAGGAGTGTGTTGTCATGTGAAGGCTGCTTGGACTGCTGGAGCCTACAGACTGTATGGATCTGCAGCTCCTCAGCTTCATATATATTCGCTTTACTCCGGCCGCGGGCATCATAATAATAAAAACACCTGATGAGTTTTATGGTAATCTTCTGCTGATGAAGGGTTTGCCTTTTGTTCCTCATTAGTACTGTAGAGCACCGACTATGTATCATAAAGTATTACCACCTTCTGTGGTTTGTATTTGGGGCCTCTTCAGACTCTCCGCTGGATGCCGCTTGAACTGTTGTTCTTATAACAGCTTTTCCACCGTCACTAAAAGTCAAGTTACCGCAAAGGTTGACTCTGGCCAGATTGTCACTCAGTGAGATACCAGAGACCCCATCTGGTCATGAAACACTTAGCTTAGCAGGCTGGTCTGCATAGTTCTACCGTCAGTACACCTTACATCTCACCGAACGAGCCAGGTGAGCTTCTGTTACCTGCGTTCGTGATTTGAATGCAATTTCTCTCGGATCAATTCAAACATTTGTAGCAACGTAAAGAAACCCTAACCCTTTCACAGTATATCCCTTACCAAGCCGAGTTTGGTTTACAAACCGGATCTGGTGCATCTCTCAACGCAAGATAACTGTATGACAGTACTCGCTCATCCTAAACGTTTCTTTTCATGTTTTATGGTTTGTAAACCGGATCTGGTGCATCTCTCAACGCAAGATAACTGTATGACAGTTCTCGCTCATCCAAAACGTTGATCTTGATTGGTTTGGTTTTGCGGGCTTGACCTGTGAATGCACTTTTTGCTTTCCAGGTACTCCATGCCAGAGGCGATGTCAGCCGCCATGGAGACCAGCTGCCGAGCAGGCAGGCTTTTATCAGCAGTACGTACAAACGACAGGAAGTCACCACCTGTTAGAACACACACACACACACACACACATCAAAGGCCACGTTTTCAAATCAAAAGCGCAGCATAACTTGGTC
>JACYXH010000406.1:582500-590000 GCA_026745465.1 Lota lota | reverse complement strand
CTGACAGGGAGGTGGGTAGAATCAAAGATAAAATTAAAACAAATGCTACATTTGTTCAGCATCATTGTTAAAAAAACAAGAATTGTGATTCAGATAATCAATTATAAAGCAAATCAAAAAGAATACCAATTATATTAGGATGCTATTGTTATGTGTTAAATCCCACAACATTTCCCAGTGAACCAACACAGCTAGCGATGCTCAGATGTGTTTCATGAGGTCGTTACCGTGTATTTGGGTCTGAACAGACCGCCCAGGTGGGTCAGGAACCCGTCCATACTGAGGAGGTTGGAGCTGTTCTTCTCCTCCTGAAGAAGACCGCAGTACAGACCGTATTAAGAAGCAGACCACAGCAGCAGTACAGACCGTATTAAGAGCAGACCACAGCAGCAGTACAGACCGTATTAAAGAGCAGACCACAGCAGCAGTACAGACAGTAGTTAAAGAGCAGACCACAGCAGCAGTACAGACAGTAGTTAAAGAGCAGACCACAGCAGCAGTACAGACAGTAGTTAAAGAGCAGACCACAGCAGCAGTACAGACCGTATTAAAGAGCAGACCACAGCAGCAGTACAGACCGTATTAAAGAGCAGACCACAGCAGCAGTACAGACCGTATTAAAGAGCAGACCACAGCAGCAGTACAGACCATATTAAAGACCAGACCACAGCAGCAGTACAGACAGTAGTTAAAGAGCAGACCACAGCAGCAGTACAGACAGTAGTTAAAGAGCAGACCACAGCAGCAGTACAGACAGTAGTTAAAGAGCAGACCACAGCAGCAGTACAGACAGTAGTTAAAGAGCAGACCACAGCAGCAGTACAGACAGTAGTTAAAGAGCAGACCACAGCAGCAGTACAGACCGTATTAAAGAGCAGACCACAGCAGCAGTACAGACAGTATTAAAGAGCAGACCACAGCAGCAGTACAGACAGTAGTTAAAGAGCAGACCACAGCAGCAGTACAGACAGTATTAAAGAGCAGACCACAGCAGCAGTACAGACAGTAGTTAAAGAGCAGACAACAGCAGCAGTACAGACCGTATTAAAGAGCAGACCACAGCAGCAGTACAGACAGTAGTTAAAGAGCAGACCACAGCAGCAGTACAGACAGTAGTTAAAGAGCAGAGTGTAGCTTATTGGGTTAGGTCTTTTGGTCTCCACCCAACAGGTTATTTCATTTAATCATATCTTTGAATTGTTTTGTTGAAAGATGATTTATGATATGCATAGTCCCTTTTCACTAGTCATAGCTGGGCTCCTTGTCAACGCCCATGTCAACACTGGCTTACTGTAACCCTCTCTTGTCTCGTCTTGTCGGTAACAGCAGGTTTGCGTAGGTGAGGCCCACCCTCGTATTGTTGAGCGTGCGTCTGTGTTTAGAAGCATGACCGTGTTCAGCGTACAGTCTGTCCAGTTTCTCGACTGTATTGACAAAAACCTCAGTGTGTTTGTTCTGCCGAGGATAACGCCGTGAGTCTGTCCCTGGATGAGGTGTGAGTGATGTGTGTGAGACCGAGCGTGAAGCCTGCCAGTCACGCAGGCGTAGCTTCACCACAGAGCCCAAGACGGAGGGAGCGAGGTCAACAATGCAGTCGTGTTGTCAGTGTTATGTGACGGTGTTGTTCTGTTAATGTCGGCTCACGCTGGTGTTGGTCGAGGTGCAGGGGGTGTCCTCCTCCAGGAGCAGGCCAGAAGGTGGATCGCTGGAGCCCAGGCAGTGGAAGCTCTGCTTCAGAATCAGCCTCTGGGCCTCCAGCCTGGCCCTCTTGCCCATGGAGAGCGCCACGTGCTGACGGCACTCCTCCAGCAGCTGTCTCTTGCTGAACTGGTACACCCTGCGGGCAGCAGCGCAGAGCACGCACGCGCACGCACGCACGCACGCACACACACACACGCGCGCACGCACGCACGCACACACACACACACACACACACACACACACACACACACACACACACACACACACACACACACACACACACACACACACACACACACACACACACACACACACTCTAGGGTATTTAGCTTATAGTAGTACATCTATATACTGTATATATTATTCTCATTACATATATATATATATATATATATTGAGAATTTTACTCATTATTCAATTTATCTTTGTTATCACTATTCAAGTATTAGTTTTATTTATTCATACTTATTCATGTGCATAAATAAAAAACTATCGACAGCCTTCATTTGACCTTCATTTGACCTTCAGCGTCATCGCTAAGTAACGCTGGGTGTTCACTGACCTCATGACCTCTAAGATCATCACTGACCTCATGACCTCTAAGATCATCACTGACCTCATGACCTCTAAGATCATCACTGACCTCATGACCTCTAAGATCATCACTGACCTCATGACCTCTAAGATCATCACTGACCTCATGACCTCTAAGATCATCACTGACCTCCTGACCTCTAAGATCATCACTGACCTCTAAGATCATCACTGACCTCATGACCTCTAAGATCATCACTGACCTCATGACCTCTAAGATCATCACTGACCTCATGACCTCTAAGATCATCACTGACCTCATGACCTCTAAGATCATCACTGACCTCATGACCTCTAAGATCATCACTGACCTCATGACCTCTAAGATCATCACTGACCTTATGACCTCTAAGATCATCACTGACCTCATGACCTCTAAGATCATCACTGACCTCCTGACCTCTAAGATCATCACTGACCTAATGACCTCTAAGATCATCACTGACCTCATGACTTCCTCAGAGTTATCATCCTGATCAATCCCCAGCCCCTTCATCATCAACCAAGACGCATGAGAGGGGAAGGTCCATAGCTGCCATCATGTGTATTGCTATTCATGACCCACAGTCAGTAAATTGCTTGTGGGACCAGCAGCCTCAATGGACCAACAGGCAGGACGGCAGAGCATCCTCCAAAATGAGATTCTTTATCTTTCATCATTTTATGGGCTTTTTTGCTCCTTCATAGACGGGGCCGTGCACCCCACAGGGGGGAGGGTTGGAGGAGAGAGGGAGACATAGGTATAAAAAGAAAAGGTTACCCAAGACATTTGCTGTCACCAAGTGCCTTTGCACAAGGCAGTGTTGCATATCAGCAAGGGCAGTCTGTCATGACCACCGTGTGCACACTGACTGACTGACCAAAGTGTGTGTGGGTGTGCTTGCGTGCGTGTGCGTGTGCGTGTGTGTGCGTGTGCTTGCGTGCGTGTGTGTGTGTGCTTGCGTGCGTGTGCGTGTGCTTGCGTGCGTGTGCGTGTGTGTGTGTGCGTGCGTGTGCGTGTGCTTGCGTGCGTGTGTGTGCTTGCGTGCGTGTGTGTGTGCGTGTGCTTGCGTGCGTGTGTGCGTGTGCTTGCGTGCTTGCGTGCGTGTGTGTGTGTGTGCGTGCGTGTGTGTGCACCATAAAGCATCTAATGTACACATTGTACCGCAAGAACAAAGTGTGCATCAACAATATCTGTATGTGTGAAAGTGTGATTCTCTGTGAAATAGCGAGCAGATACAACGCTAACAGAAAGGTGTTCAGTTAGCTCCGTTAGCTCAGTTAGCGCCGTTAGCTCTGTTAGCTCCGCTAGCTCCATCAGCTCACCTCTGGCCCACGCTGGAGGAGCAGTCCTTCCCCACCTCCAGGTCGTGCTCCAGCTGCTCCACGGAGGCCTGCTGGCCACCCAGCCCCATGGCCAGGCCCATCAGCTCCTCCTCCAGCGCAGTCAGCCTGGAGACCAGAGGAAGGGAGGAGGGGAGAGGAGGAGCAAGGAGAGAGGAGGGGAGAGGAGGAGCAGGGAGAGAAGGAGGAGAGAGGAGCAGGGAGAGAAGGAGGAGAGAGGAGGAGCAGGGAGAGAGGAGGGGAGAGGAGGAGCAGGGAGAGAGAGGAGGGGAGAGGAGGAGCAGGAAGAGAGAGGAGGGGAGAGGAGCAGGGAGACAGAGGAGGGGAGAAGAGGAGCAGGGAGAGAGAAGAGGGGAGAGGAGGAGCAGGGAGAAGGAGGGGAGAGGAGGCGCAGGGAGAGAAGGAGGAGAGAGGAGCAGGGAGAAAGAGGAGGGGAGAAGAGGAGCAGGGAGAGAAGGAGGAGAGAGGAGGAGCAGGGAGAGAAGGAGGAGAGAGGAGGCGCAGGGAAAGAAGGAGGGGAGGAGGAGCAGGGAGAGAAGGAGGAGAGAAGGAGGAGAGAGGAGGGGAGAGGAGGTGCAAAGAGAGAGAGGAGGGGAGGAGGCGCAGGGAGAGGAGGAACAGGGAGAGAAGGAGGAGAGAAGAGGAGGAGGGAGAGAGAGGAGGAGAAAGGAGGCGCAGGGAGAGAGAGGAGAAAGGAGGAGCAGGAAGAGAGAGGAGGGGAGAGGAGGAGCAGGAAGAGAGAGGAGGGGAGAGGAGGAGCAGGAAGAGAGAGGAGGGGAGAGGAGAGGAGGAGCAGGGAGAGAGAGGAGGGGAGAGGAGCAAGGAGAGAGAGGAGGGGAGAGGAGGAGCAGGGAGACAAGGAGAGAAGAGGAGGAGGGAGAGAGAGGAGGAGAAAGGAGGCGCAGGGAGAGAGAGGAGAAAGGAGGAGCAGGAAGAGAGAGGAGGGGAGAGGAGGAGCAGGAAGAGAGAGGAGGGGAGAGGAGGAGCAGGAAGAGAGAGGAGGGGAGAGGAGAGGAGGAGCAGGGAGAGAGAGGAGGGGAGAGGAGCAAGGAGAGAGAGGAGGGGAGAGGAGGAGCAGGGAGACAAGGAGGGGAAAGGAGGAGCAGGGAGAGAGGAGGAGAGAGGAGGTGCAGGGAGAGAAGGAGGAGCAGGGAGAGAGAGGAGAGGAGGCGCAGGGAGAAAAGGAGGAGAGAGGAGGCGCAGGGAGCGAGAGGAGAAAGGAGGCGCAGGAAGAGGAGGAACAGGGAGAGAAGGAGGAGAGAAGAGGAGCAGAGAGAGAAGGAGGAGAGGAGGAACAGGGAGAGAAGGAGGAAAGAGGAGGAGCAGGGAGAGAGAGGAGGGGAGAGGAGCAGGGAGAGAGAGGAGGGGAGAGGAGCAGGGAGAGAGAGGAGGGGAGAGGAGCAGGGAGAGAGAGGAGGGAAGAGGAGGAGCAGGGAGAGAGAGGAGGGGAGAGGAGCAGGGAGAGAGAGGAGGGGAGAGGAGGAGCAGAGAGAGAGAGGAGGGGAGGGGAGCAGGGAGAGACAGGAGGGGAGAGGAGGAGCAGGGAGAGAGAGGAGGGGAGAAGAGGAGCAGGGAGAGAAGGAGGAGAGAGGAGAAGCAGGGAGAGAAGGAGGAAAGAGGAGGAGCAGGGAGAAAGAGGAGGGGAGAAGAGGAGCAGGGAGAGAAGGAGGAGAGAGGAGGTGCAGGGAGAGAGAGGATGAGAGAGGAGGAGCAGGGAGAGAGGAGGAGAGAGGAGGAGAGAGGAGGCGCAGGGAGAGAAGGAGGCGAGAGGAGGTGCAGGGAGAGAGAGGAGGAGAGAGGAGGAGCAGGGAGAGAGAGGAGGAGAGAGGAGGCGCAGGGAGAGAAGGAGGGGAGAGGAGGAGCAGGGAGAGAATTGGAGAGAGGAGGAGAGGAGGTGCAGGGAGAGAAGGAGGAGAGAGGAGGAGCAGGGAGAGAAGGAGGAGAGAGGAGGAACAGGGAGAGAAGAGGAGAGAGGAGGTGCAGGGAGAGAAGGAGGAGCAGGCAGAGAGAGGAGGTTGAGTACGGTCAGAAAAAAAAGTACGAGAAGAAGAGGGAGATTTTTGTGGAAAAAAGAGGATGGGAAATAATGGGGTGATGGGGAGTTAGGGAAACAAAGTGAATGGACGTGTGTGTGTGTGTGTGTGTGTGTGTGTGTAATATATATTAATAAATGAAAGCGGTAAGGCGCATCTAAAGAGGTTTAAACTGTTCCTGAAGAACCTTTATACCTACAAAAAGAATAGTGAATAATCCTGGACCAAAGTCAAATGTATTTAGGATTGTATAATTATTAATATTCCATGCCCTGTGTGTCTACGGCTGACACGGGGACAGAAGAAGAAAGAACTGTAGATATAATACATGCAAATACATTTTGTTATGACCTCGATGTGTTGTGTTTATAGGTGTATGTATTATAGTTATTAACCATGTTGCTCTTATTTGTATTTCTCGTTTGATTTGTTTCGTTTATTGAGATTTAACTCTGCAGGTGGAGGAACGCTGCAGGTGGAGGAACGCTGCAGGTGGGGGACCCTGCAGGTGGGGGACCCTGCAGGTGGAGGAACCCTGCAGGTGGAGGAACGCTGCAGGTGGGGGACCCTGCAGGTGGGGGACCCTGCAGGTGGAGGAACCCTGCAGGTGGGGGGACCCTGCAGGTGGAGGACCCTGCAGGTGGAGAACCCTGCAGGTGGAGGAACCCTGCAGGTGGGGGACCCTGCAGGTGGAGAACCCTGCAGGTGGGGGACCCTGCAGGTGGAGGACCCTGCAGGTGGAGAACCCTGCAGGTGGGGGACCCTGCAGGTGGAGGACCCTGCAGGTGGAGGAACCCTGCAGGTGGGGGACCCTGCAGGTGGAGGAACCCTGCAGGTGGGGGACCCTGCAGGTGGAGGACCCTGCAGGTGGAGAACCCTGCAGGTGGAGGACCCTGCAGGTGGGGAACCCTGCAGGTGGGGGACCCTGCAGGTGGGGGACCCTGCAGGTGGGGGACCCTGCAGGTGGAGGAACGCTGCAGGTGGGGGACCCTGCAGGTGGGGGACCCTGCAGGTGGGGGACCCTGCAGGTGGGGGACCCTGCAGGTGGAGGAACCCTGCAGGTGGGGGACCCTGCAGGTGGAGGACCCTGCAGGTGGAGAACCCTGCAGGTGGAGGAACCCTGCAGGTGGAGGACCCTGCAGGTGGAGAACCCTGCAGGTGGAGGACCCTGCAGGTGGGGGACCCTGCAGGTGGAGGACCCTGCAGGTGGAGGACCCTGCAGGTGGAGGAACCCTGCAGGTGGGGGACCCTGCAGGTGGAGGAACCCTGCAGGTGGGGGACCCTGCAGGTGGAGGAACCCTGCAGGTGGGGGACCCTGCAGGTGGAGGACCCTGCAGGTGGAGAACCCTGCAGGTGGAGGACCCTGCAGGTGGGGAACCCTGCAGGTGGAGGAACCCTGCAGGTGGGGGACCCTGCAGGTGGAGGAACCCTGCAGGTGGGGGACCCTGCAGGTGGAGGACCCTGCAGGTGGAGAACCCTGCAGGTGGAGGACCCTGCAGGTGGGGAACCCTGCAGGTGGAGGAACCCTGCAGGTGGGGGACCCTGCAGGTGGGGGACCCTGCAGGTGGAGGACCCTGCAGGTGGGGGACCCTGCAGGTGGGGGACCCTGCAGGTGGAGAAGCGTGAGTGGTGCTGCGTCTCACCTGTGCTGCAGGTTCTCCACAGTGAGCAGAGTGAGCTTCAGCTCCCCAGGAGGTAGCACCTCCACGTCTTCAAGGACCACCCAGTCACAGTCCGGGAGAGAGGGGACCTCCCCCACAGACCTACACACACACAGAGACACGTACACACACAGAGACACACATGCACACACATACACATAGACACGCACGCACGCACAGACACACAC